>CYKH01001784.1:5521-29494 GCA_001460835.1 Bodo saltans
AGTACCCCCGCGGTGAGAAGTCCAACGTGTACTTCCTGCCCAAGCAGCTCGACGAGAAGGTTGCCGCGCTCCACCTTGGCCAGCTCGGTGCCAAGCTCACGAAGCTGACTGCCTCCCAGGCCGCCTACATCAACTGCACCGTTGATGGTCCCTTCAAGCCCAACCACTACCGCTACTAAGCGCCTCCGTGTTGGCAGAGTACACCTGTTTTTTTCGTTGTGGTTTTTTTGTTTGTGGTGTTTTTTTTTGTGAGATTTCATCGACTTGCAGCCGCTTTCCTATGTGCAGAGGATATCGTTGCGTATTGCGAAGTACAGCCTGTAGCTTGTGCTTCTTTGTGGGCACGTGTGCTCCAGGGCCGACGCGTTGGGTCGCCCCAGGCGTGCCGCCGTTGTCTCACCCGCACAGAATCGCTTGAGGACGTAGTGTGTTGCTGATTTCAGTTGGTGGCCGTGGTCACTACATGTTCGATGGACTGCTACGTCGCGTAGGAGAACATAGTGGATCTCACCAACACAATCGGAGCACAAAAGTCGAGGTGAAAAGTGTCACGGTCGAGGTTTAATTATCAGATCGATCAAATACAGAAAAATGTAAAACCAAACTGATCGAAACATCTTTTTGACATCAATCTGCTGCCATGCTCTTAACCGCTCGTCAATGGTATTGCGTCGCTTCAAGCATCGTCTGAAGTTTTTGCTTTTGATAATGATTATCGGATTGTTTTTTTTGTTTTGCCTTTTCAATCAACCACGGCACATAGACCATCAGGATATGACTTTTGAACTCCCTCCGCCGTTTGTTGCCGTCACAGCAGAGGTGGATGTCTATATTACCTCGAGAGCGTTTCCGCTGTATGACCAGGTACGGGCATACCACAGAGATTTCTTGGTGCCAACATTTGCCGCGAATGAAGTCGAGGACGTAGAGTTGTGGGAGGGGCGGTTACACGATCAGCACGACGAGGGAGCGTTGCGACCACTGGCTGCCGATGAGGTGGGGAGTCGCTGCGAGTTTGGTGTCGCGTTGCTCATTCGCAAAGAAGACGGTGCTGTGCTGGGAGGGGCATCTCATGAAGTGTATCTCAAGTCCCGCAGTGCTCTCATTAGCTACATGGTCGTCTCGAGCGAACTGCGTGGCCGAGGTGCTGCGAAGCTGCTCGTGGACGCAGTGTTTCATAACGGGGAGAGCATCGTACAGACAACCGTTGCAGCCCCACTGGCGGCTGTGGTGATCGAAGTGCTTCAAGTTCGCGACGACCATGACGATGAACATGGTAGCGATGCCGCTCACGACACACCCACTCCTGCGACGACGACGTTCCGAAGTGCTGACCGACAAATTATCTTCCGTAAGCTTGGGTTCCAACCGGTGGACCTAGACTTTGTGCATCCTGGAAAGCTGAAGGGGCACCGCTACAACATTGGTGTGGCGTCCAGATCCCTTGACATTACCAATGGACGCTTCCCAGCGGACGTCTTGCTCTTGTTCCTTGAGGGCTTGGTGATGGGCATCTTGGCAGATGAGGGCAGCACCGACGACACAGAGATGAAGCAATGGCGTGAGTTGCTGACCGACCGTGAGGGCGGCTGGATTGGCGTGGGGGATGCGTTCTGGAGATAACTCTTGTGCGTGTGCTTCCCCGAGACCCAACCCCACCCCTTGTTCAAGTAACACGTGTTCAATTTTCAATAAAAAAGGCACGCGAAATATCTGGCGTTGTGCTTCGCTCGTTCAGCTTTTTTATTCGTTGTGCTAGTGGTTGCCTGTTCACTCACCTTTATTAAGAACATTAGCAATAGACAGTTACGATATGCTTCCCATTGATGATCTTGCAGCGTGCGCTGTGCTAGCCGCGGCCTTGATGGGCCTTATCAGGGGAGCGTTTAACGTTGCAGTGGGGGGTTTCTTATTCTCTGCTATTGGCGCAATGATCGTCGCTGTGATCTTGTCCTTTGCGCTGTCTGCCGTGAGCAGTTTGTCGCTCCAGTGGATGAGTGCTACCCCAGCCCTTGAAGGACAATTTGTGTTTGTACGCGCCGCACTGGCTGGCATCGCGCAGCCAACTGTGACCGGTGTCGCTCTTCTTGCGTGCACGCTTGTGTTAGGTTATGGGTGCGCGAAAGTACATGATGCTGTCGAGACCATCACAATTCTCCTCAGATCCCACAAACAACTAGGCGAGGGGAAGAAATAGCGCCAAATAGCTGTCTGCATGGCACCCACCACTTGTAACGCACACATGAATGATTTGTGAGAATTGAAAGTGATGAGAATGGTTGCCTCCCCCTTTGTTTTTGTTGAAACCAGCAGATCACACATAGTACATTATGGAGGGCTTATATTCCATCAATAGGCCGCAGTTCCATCAGCTTGTGACGCATGTTGCCCTCTACCACGACGAGCCGAGCAACGGGTTTCGTGAGCTAGTGCGGGACTGCGTCGAGAGAATGGGGTTGAAATCGAGCAAGTTGACGGTGTGGAATGTTCCGAACATGAGCGCACTTATGGGGAAGTCGATCCCCGTAGACGTGCATGGAGGATACGTGCTGGCGGATGAAGCGGCGTTGCTGAATAGCGCCAAGTGTTACGGAATGCTACGATATGCTCTCCTAGCTGCCGCTGGGCGATGCAAGGAGGGTGGCCGGTTCCGGTACGACATGGTCACTATGAATTGTGCTCTCCTTGTTGGGTCGGCCGCCGGTTTTGGATTTCTGTACACAGGCCGCCGGCGTTGGAGTTGGATGCGACGCCGCCCATTTGGCTCCATCTTTGCCTCGTTCGCTGTGTGCTTGGCCACCGTTGGGCTTACGAGGATGTGCATGCGCACACTGGGCCTTGGGCTTGTCGTGGCGGAACGAGGGCACAAAAAGGCCCTCCGAAATTTAAAATGCGTCGACTGCATTGATGACGTCAACTCGTACACAACCGACCAGATCGTTGAGCTTCGTGATCAAAAGCCGCCCGCGTCCCCACCAGGTATGCCGCCTCCGCCAGAGGCTTTCTTGAGACAATACGCGCTAGGCATTCAGAAGCAAATCAAACTCTTGGAGATTGACATGGCGGAGGTGAAAGTTCTGCGTCGTGACATGAAAAGTCACCTCTGCACGCTTCACAAAGGCCTGCGTGAGGCTCCCGACACGTTCCTTGACCCTACTGGCTTCCCTATCTTACCATCAGAGCGCGAGTCTGCGAAACAACGGCCTCCTCTGGACGGTGCTCCAGTATTGCCATCACAACATTGAGATGCTCTCATCACATTCAGCTACTTACGGCTTTTGTTGCCCTTAATAATGACGACTGGTTACGCTTTGACTTCTTTTCGTTGTTTTGTTTCCCGCATGCTCTAAACACCTGCAGAACGCATCGTAACCAAATACTGTGCAATGAGTCGACCACCCGTTTCCTCATCCCTGTTTGATGTGATTGTCGTGGGTGCAGGTAGCGCCGGCATTGGCGTGTGCTACAACTTGGCCATGAAATATCCATCCATCAAAATTCTTCTACTTGAGCGTGGTTCCTCAGCTGTTGCACCCACTGCGTCAAGAACGCCCCTGCTGAGCCTCTACAGTTCGTGGTTCTCGAGCAAACTTAAACCATTCCAGCGTCAGTACACCACCGTCGCGGAGGAGGCGCTCAACAACAGAACCCTCGGTATCACAAGGGGGATGGGGTTTGGTGGCTCCTCCCTGCTAGACGACATGCAGTACCTCCGAGGGCCCCAGTCGGACGTTGCCTCGTGGAACTCCAAGACGTGGACGTGGGATGTGCTGACCGACACTCTTCGCCGCGTGCAACGTAACTCTCGAGATAACAAGTTGATGCACGGTGATCATGGACCTCTTGCCGTTACCGACGCTTCATGTGCGCTGACGAACTCCAATTTGAACGTTCGATTCTTCCAAGCCTGCGAGGCGGCTGGCATGCCCAGTTCAGTTGACTTCAACGATGGTGTCTGTGATGGCCAGGGCACCGCACAATCCTTTATCAACCGAGGCGCCCGCGTCGACGTCTTCGACGCCATGATGATGGAAAACAAGCACCGCACAAAGAACCTTGATGTGCGGAGCAGCAAAAACGTCGCCAAGCTTCTGATGTCAGATTCTCGAGAGTGTCTTGGCGTCGTTTTGGACGACGGCGAGGAAATCAGAAGTGGCAGGGTGATCGTGTGCGGGGGTGCCATTGAGACCCCGGCATTGCTCATGCGCAGCGGCATCGGCAACTCGGATGCCCTCAAGGCAGCGGGTGTCCCACCTATCGTACACAACGAAGGAGTGGGTGCCAACCTCATTGCCAACCCCAGCGTCGACTTCACCTTTCGATTGGAGAACGAGTATGCCACAGAACTCACTCGGCCACGGTCCTTCAATTTCTTGAACGTCCCCGTGATGTACAAGCAGTGGAAGGAGTACATGGACGAGGGGACGGGCTTCTTCTCAAGTCCCCACGAGGCGATGGCGTTTGTACGCAGCGAGAACGGCCTCCTCACGCCAAACCTCAGCATACAGTTCATTTGTGCCCCGTTGTTGGAGCAGGGCCGGAAGTGGGCAAACTTTCCTGGCTATACTGCACGAGTTGCGCTGCATCGCCCAAAGAGCAGAGGAAGTGTTTCACTCACCTCCAACGGCAGTGTTGCTGTGGCGACAGGCATGTATTCCGAGATGGAAGATATCAAAGCAATGGACGAAGGTCTGATGTGGGTGGGATTGTTATGCAGCGCTGATAGTTCACTACAATCTGGTTACTACCAGCTGCCCACCACCGAACTCAGCTTTGATGCACCGTTCAACGGCTTGAAGCCAATTCTAGCGCAACCCAAGGAGGTGGTTGGGACGGCGAAGGCAGCAGAAGCGCTGCTCCGTAGCACTTCGTTTGTTGGCCAGTCACTTTTTGGTACTTGTGCAATGGGCACTGTAGTGAATGATACCCTGCAGGTGAATGGCGTTTCCAACGGTAGCTTGCTAGTGGCGGACAGCAGTGTCGTGCCGACGACGACGCTGGGCAATTCCAGGACGTGGAATTTATCAATTGGGCTGCGTTGTGCTGATTTGCTGTAAAGCTATGTGTTTGTGTCACTGGGTTTCTTTCTTCAGGTCAACTGTTTGCTTCGTCACGTCGTTCTCCCATCTTTCGCATTCTTTTCATTGTTTTCTGATAAAAGTGGGCGCGTTTGTGTGTTACCGATGTCGTCAGCAGAAGAACTTCGCGCCATCTGCGAAGAGTTTCAGCAGAATTTCTCGACGCTCTCCATTCGCTACAACAACCTTCAGCAAGAGATGGAGGCGGAACGTGTGTCGAAAGCCAACCAGCAGCGGTTGCTGGAGGCGTCAGAGCGCCAGTGCGATAAGGCCATGGCGGGAATGCGCGAGCTCAAGTCAGAGCTACAAGAAGCGGTAGAATATCGCGAGAAGTACCGTGCAGCTGCCGTAACGATTGAGCACCTCAAAGGACGCCTAGAAACGGCACGAAGGAGCGTGGGAGACAGCGTGGTGGAGCATGATCAGGTCACGGAGCAGCTCAGGGGGCAAATTCAAGACCTCGTGCAGCGTATTGAGGTGTCGACTGACGCGAAGCAAATGACAGAGCTCAGGTGCCAAGTAAGAGAGCTAGAGGAGCGTGCAGCGATCCTATCTGGTCAGGTGATCGAAGAGCGAGAGCGTCACTCTCAGCAGCAGCTCTCTTCCAACTGCGCACTTCGGGAGCTGCATGCTCGCAATGTTGAGCTGGAGCAACGGTACCGCAGTATGGAGTCTGAGGTGACTCAGATGCGATCCGCCGTGCGCCGCTCGATGGACCTCCAAAATGACGCCGCGATGCAGCGAGAGAAGGCGCTGCTAGATGTTCGCTCCGCGCATTCCGATGCCACCGCTGCCCAACGCCAAGTACAAGATGCCGCGGATCGGTTGTCAAACCTCCAGGCGAAGCATGAGAAAGATATTGATGAGCTGCGTGCGGCATTCGACGAGGAGCGAGTGACGTTGATGGGACGTCTTGCGGCTGCGGTGTCAGAACGGAACGACGCAGTTGCGGCGCGTGAATTAGAAGAAGAGCGTCACAGTGCACTTCAGCGCAGCGTACAGAAAAAGATCTCCGCTGCCCGAGAGACAATGGGCGAAGAGATAGACGCCGTACACAAACGGCTTGGCGAGGAACGCGATGAGAAGTTGCGTACCCAAGCCCGCCTCCGCCTCTTAGAGCAGCAGGCGTCGGAATTTCAGCGATCCCTAGACGCTGCTGAGTCGAAGGTAATTCAGCTAGAGCAGGAGAAGACGCAGCTACGAACGCAGGCAGAGCGTGCTGTACAACAGGAAGCGTGGTTCCAGGTCGAGAAGGACCACGCCTTGGCGCAGCTGCAAGCGCAACGCACGAGGGTCGAGGAGTTGAGCGTGTTTGCCAAACAAGTTGAGGTACTGACGCTTGAGAACGATAAGCTCAAGCTTGCACTGCAGTACAAAGACGCTGACGTTGCCGATGCGCGCAGAGAAGCGGAGCACGTTGTCCTGCAACTTCGTTCGACTGAAGAGACATGTGATAAGAGGTGCATGGCGCTGCACAAGCAAAGCAAGCAGCTGAAAAAGCAACTTAGTCAAGAGATCCTGCGCTCAGACGCCCAGAGGAAAAAGTTGATGTCGACCATCCTCGCAAAAGAGTCCCAACTTCAAAGCAAACAGCGTCCGCTCGCAGATGCGGCCAACACGAACAATAGACAGATTTCACCATTCGTGCCGACGTGCGAGTACGATGCGCTGTCCATCTTAAGGCCACTCGATGAGCAAGCGGCACATCTTCAAGACCAAATCGCCGCTCTCACACATCACCACAAGCCTAGCACAGACATCAGACCGCTGTAAGAGTCGTCTGGACACATATTACTAGTTTGCAGCTACCTTGATGAGCTCACACCAGAGTGGCTCCTGTACACGTCACTTCAAAGAATACAACAGACACAAGATCCCCTCTCATACACTTAGAGATTACAGTTGAAATCAAACAAGAAAACAAAACAAAACAAAACCTTTCTCAATCACATCCGTCGCAACATGCCATTTCCTCGATATATTTTTTCCTGGAAGAACACTTTAACAACAATATGGCTGCTCGTCGCCACTGCTCTGGCCTTCCCTCGAAGGCCAAGGCCCTCAAGCAGATGCTCACTGGCAAGGACCTTTCCTTTTTGATGGAAGCCCACAGCGGCCTATCAGCACGGATTGTCCAGGAGGCCGGATTCAAGGCCATCTGGGCGTCTGGTCTCTCCATCTCTGCTCAGCTTGGCGTCCGCGATAACAACGAGGCTAGCTGGACCCAAGTCACCGACGTTGCGGAGTACATGAGCGACGCGACCGACATTCCCATTCTTATCGACGCCGATACCGGCTACGGCAACTTCAACAACGCCCGCCGCCTGGTCACCAAGCTCGAGAAGATTGGCGTGGCTGGTGCGTGCATTGAGGATAAGCTGTTCCCCAAGACGAACTCACTGCTCGATGAGCGCAGCGCACAGCCTCTGGCCGACATCAAGGAATTCTCCAACAAGATTACCGCAATGAAGGACACTCAGTCCGATGAGAACTTCTGCGTCGTTGCCCGCGTGGAGTCGTTCATCGCCGGGTGGCCCCTGGAGGAGGCCCTTAAGCGTGCCACCGCCTACGCCGAGGCTGGTGCAGATGCCGTGCTCATCCACTCCAAGAAGAGCGACCCGTCTGACATTGAGGCTTTCATGAAGCACTGGAACAACAAAGCCCCAGTGGTGATTGTGCCCACCAACTACCCCAAGACGCCCGTGTCCCGCTTCCAGGAGCTCGGCATCAGCTCCGTCATCTGGGCTAACCACAACGTCCGTGCCTCCATCGCCGCAATGCAGAAGACCACCAAGCAGATCTTCGAGGAGCAGTCCCTTATCAACGCCTCCAAGGATATCGCCACCGTGAAGGAAATTTTCCGTCTTCAGACCCAAGACGAATACCTCAAGGCCGAGGATAAGTACCTGCCCAAGGCGTAATACGATTGCAACTGCTGTTCGTTGCATCATGACTGCTTGATTGGAAAACACTACGTAGTAGTTGGCATCGTCAACATGGTTCTTTGTGCTGTGCTGTAACGTACATGTGAAGAACTTTGACAACGCACGCCGCAAATGAGTTGCGAAGTGCGCCGCGGGATGCGCCAAAGCTTTGATTAGAACGCGAAACTTGTCATTAAAGAAGGTACATGCATCTTCATGTGTTGCTCATAATCACCGCATGAACTGCTCCTTTTTTTTTCTCTTTATCTCTCCTCAGTAGCACAAAAGGTTTGAAATGACCGATACCCTGAAGTGGACCAACGCGAGCCTTCTTGAGGACCTCGTGCCCAAGAAGAAGGGCGCCGCTGAGTTCAAGCTCCCAGAGAGCTTCGAAGAGCTTGTTTTCCTCGCGAAGCTCGCCGAACAGGCTGAGCGCTTCGACGAGATGGTGCTGTGCATGCGCAAGGTTGTGAAGCTGAACAGCGAGCTTGGCAATGAGGAGCGCAATCTCCTTTCCGTGGCGTACAAGAATGTCATCGGCACTCGCCGTAATGCGTGGCGCATCATCGCCTCCATCGAGAGCCGCGAAACCGAGAAGGGCTCTAGCGAGAACCTCCCCCTGATCAGCAGCCTCCGCAAGCAGTTCGAGCTTGAGCTTGCCGCTGTGTGCGACGATCTTCTCGGTCTCCTCGACAACTACCTGATTCCCGCTGCCCAGGGTGGTGAGGCTAAGGTGTTCTACCTGAAGATGAAGGGCGACTATCACCGCTACTACGCCGAGACTGCTGCTGGCGACACCCAGAAGCAAGCTGCACTTGATGCCTACGACAAGGCCAGCCAGGTCGCGAACAGCTCCCTGCCCCCCACCCACCCCGTCCGCCTTGGCCTCGTGCTGAACTTCTCTGTCTTCTACTACGAGATCATGAAGGAGCACGAGAAGGGCTTCCAGCTGGCTCGCCAGGCGTACGACGAGGCCGTCTCCGAACTTGAGACGCTCGATGATGAGGCCTACCGTGAGTCCAACCTTATTGTGCAGCTGCTGCGCGATAACCTCAACCTGTGGACCGATGAGCAACAGTGAGTATGACGTGTAGACCGCCGTATCGTGACGAGTTGAGATTAGATGGAAAAGTACGAACAATGAATCGAAGAGACAAACCTGGAAACAAAACAACAAAACAAAAAAACACGAAATGCAAAGGAGAACTACAGAAAGGCAGAGAGGTCCCAACGAACTACAGAACCATTCAACAGGTGCTGTACACACCCCAACCTATTTGAACTACACTTCATGTTTGCCTGTCCGCCACATCAACTCTGATCTCAAATGTTCCGTTGATAGGGCAATGCGCGATGAAAGATCACTTGCTGTTCTGCTTCTGTGTTGCACATCGTCTCCTCTCATCAAATACATTATGTTTCGTTTTTTGCTTCTTGCTGCCTTGAAGTTCATCTTCACATAGACTACAATATACACGTCCACAAAAATGCCCGTGTGGTTGAACGTTGCGGAGAAGCCCAGCGTGGCGAAGGAGGTCAGCATGCTCTTATCCAAGGGGCAGTGCCGGACAACACAGTCTCAGTCGCGCTTCAACCCTGTCTTCGAATTTCGACTGCCCACCAACCAATCGGTTGAGATGCTCTTCACATCAGTCGCTGGGCACCTTACGGAAGATGAGTTGCCGCCTCAAACAAAGAGCTGGGGGACGTATCCCCTACCCCAACTATTCACTGTGCCGATTTCTCGTTCGGTGAAGGAGGAGTTTCAAGGCGCGAAGAAAAACTTGGAGACCTTGGCGAAGAAGAGCAACACCGTTGTGCTTTGGCTTGACTGTGATCGTGAGGGAGAAAATATATGTTTCGAAGTTCTCGACGTCGTGCAAGCCGTCAACCGGCGGCTTGAAGTCAAGCGAGCCCGCTTCTCTGCCCTAACGGAGCGTGATCTGCTGCATGCAGTGACTCATCTCGTGGCTCCCAACAAACACTTATCTGAGGCAGTGGAGGCGAGGCGAGAGATGGACCTGCGCATCGGGGCGGTGTTCACAAGACTTCAAACAGTTAAGTTCCGTGAGCGCTTTGAGCACATGCCTCGAGTGCTGAGCTTTGGCCCTTGTCAATTTCCCACGTTGGGGTTTGTCGTCCAACGCTTTTGGGAGCGAGAGGCGTTTGTGGCAGAGGACTTCTACACCGGGGAACTTCGAGATGGAGAGACAATGTTCAAATGGTCTTATGAGCGCGTGTTTGATGCGGCAGGAGCAGTTGCACTGTTTGAAGACATGATGGCCGTTGCTGAGGCGGAGGCGATTGCGCAGCCTGCGCTTGATGCGGCGTCAGAAGAGCTCGCACCTGCAGCTGCTGGCGATGCACCGGTACGGCTTCGGGGTACGGTTTCACAAGTTCAACAAAAGCAATCTCAGAAATTTCCACCCGCACCTCTGAACACAGTCGAACTACAGAAGTTAGCATCGCAACATTTACGGATCTCAGCGGAGAACTGTATGACGATAGCAGAGTCGCTGTACCAACAGGGCTTCCTTTCATACCCTCGAACCGAAACCGACGAATTTACCTTCACCGACGACGAGTTGGTGAACTTTGCAGCGATTCACATTGACAACCCAGCAGTCTCTGATTTTGCACAACGACTTGTTCAGCGTCGAGAGGAGAACTACCGGCGGCCCAGGAGTGGAGGTCACAATGATCACGCGCATCCCCCCATCCACCCCCTTCGCTTCATGCCGAGCACAACAGGCGATCAAGCCGCACAGAATGTGTACTTGCTCGTTGTGCGCCACTTCTTGGCGTGCATGTCACCCCCCGCCATCGCCGCAGCGACGCACGTGGATGTGACGTTCGGGGAGGTGCGGTTCCACACGAGCGGTCAGACAGTGGTGTCACGAGGCTGGCTGGATGTGTTCCCGTATGAGCGTTGGGGCAACAGCACCGTGCCCAATTATCAAGAAGGCCAGCTGGTCTTCCCAACAGACATGACGCTGAGGTCGGGGCGCACGGAGGCCCCACAGTTGTTGACAGAGGCACAACTGATTACGACCATGGATGCGAATGGGATCGGTACCGACGCTACCATTGCCCAGCACATCAAGACGGTGGTGGAGCGGGAGTACGTGGTGCGCGAGGGGTCCATCTTAAAGCCCAGCGCCTTGGGCATTGCGCTGGTGTCTGCGTATGAGGTGGCGGGGCTGGGGGAGCTTGTGCGCCCAACGCTAAGGGCTCAGATGGAGCTAGCGATGGGCGATATTGCTCGTGGTGAGGCCACCAAGCAGCAAGTGCTCGATGCTGCGGTGGAGATGTACAAGGGGAAGCTTCAGCAGCTCATGTCTAAGCTGGACACGTTTGAGGAGGAACTTTGCCGGCATCTTACGCCGATGGCTGGTGGTGGCGGTGGTGGCGCGTTGAATGTGCTTCAAGGAGGGTTCACCGCATGTGGACGATGTGGCGCGGGGATGGACTTGCTGCAAGAAGCAGGCGACGGACAGCAGGGAGGGGGAGGCCGGACTGGCTATCTTCGCTGCCAGCGCTGCACACCAGCACTCATGTTACGCATCCCCCTCCACGCCGCAGCTCAGCTGACCCCAACTCAGCATCGCTGTCCCCTGTGCCAGTTCTTCGCCCTCTCCATCACGAACACAGAAAGGGGTACCATGTACAATATCTGTCCCTACTGCTTCACCCATCCCCCAGCCTCAGCGGTGGGTGACCTGGAGCAACTAGGCGGAGAGTTCCGATGTTTCCAGTGCATTGCAGAGTGCCCTCTCGCCAAAGGCATCGAGCAGCTGGGCGTGGCCAAGTGCCCTGTGTGCCCGGAGACGCTACGGCTGCGCAGCACTGCACAAGGTCGTGTCCTATCATGCAGGAGCAAGACGTGCTCCTTCTTAGTATCACTTCCCTCTGCAGAGAGCGTGCGGCCAATCCCTACCGATCGGTGTGCATCGTGTGGAGGCATCAAGTGTAGGTTTACCTTCAACCCAGCACAGCTCTTACCTGGCATCGATTCGCTGGAGGAGGTCATGTGCATTGCATGCGACTATCGCCTCAAGGACTACCTCATCATTCGTGGGGGCAACGCTGCTGCTGCTGCATCGACCGCCACAGCGCCGACCACTTCAGCAGCAGTGACCGGCACGACGACAGCACAGGCGCTTGCGGCGTACTCCATGCCAACGGTACCCAAAGCAGCAGGCCGCGGTGGTGCTGGGAGCCGCGGAGGCCGGGGAGGTCGAGGGAGGGGAGGTGCTGCCGCAGGCGCAGCCGGCGCTGCTGCAGGCGCCGTCATGTGTGAATGCGGCGTCGGAGCAAAGCGGCTCACGTCTCGTCAGCAAGCATCCAGCGGGAGAGAGTTTCTCACTTGCGGAAATAACCGTGCCTGTGGATTCTTCCAGTGGCTCGACGGTCAATAGACAAGAAGTTCCGAGATTGCACGCGACGATCTGGTGCTGTGCAATCACCACAACAAATTTATTTTTTGTTTGCTCGTGTGATCATTTTGGATGATGCGTTTTTATTGCTTTGCTTCATGTCTGTAACAAACTTTACTTTACACACTTTCTTGCCACTCATTACCACCCATACATCAGTTCTCAACAACAACAACTTATCTCTTTTCACATTCAACAAACATGTCCGGCTTTTTTTTTTTTGCTCGTGTGATCATTTTGGATGATGCGTTTTTATTGCTGTGCTTCATGTCTGTAACAAACTTTACTTTACACCCTTTCTTGCCACTCATTACCACTCATTACCACCATACATCAGTTCTCAACAACAACTCACCTCTTTTCACATTCAACAAACATGTCCGGCGTTGTTTGCAGGAACTGTTCCAACGTAGGCCACTTTGTGCGGGACTGCCCTAGCCTTGTGTGTCACGGCTGTGGAGGAAACGGCCACTTTCGTAACGACTGCCCTGCAACCTCATTCCGCCCCTCCAAGCGAAGTCGCTCTAGCTCCCCCAGCGATTCACGACGTGATCTAGGACGACCCATGGGCGGTGGTGGTGGCGGCATGGACCAAAGTGAGTGCTTTGCGTGTGGTGCCTCTGGGCACCATCGGTCTCAGTGCCCCTCTCACTGCTCTAACTGCGGGCAGAATGGCCACGTCATTTCTCGTTGCCCCAGGCGTGACCTCTCAGACACATGCTTCCACTGTGCAGAGGAGGGGCACCTCTCCAACCAGTGCCCGTACAGGTCCCAAGGAGGCGACCGCTTATGTTACCAGTGTCACCAGCCTGGGCACCTTGCTAGCCGCTGCCCTCGAGTTGTGCGGTGTCATCAGTGCGGGGAGCTCGGGCACATGCAGGCTCGATGCCCTCGCATGGTGCCGATCTGCGCGGACTGCCACGAGCGCCATTTGCAGTCCAATTGCCCCGCAACCTCCACAACCTCCAATACGTTGCGAACGTCGTCTCCACAGCCAGTGAACATCCGCTCATCGCCTACGAGCCTGGCAACTAGTGAAGATCTTGAGGGAGCGAATGACAATAGTGCAATGAGTCCGACATCGTCCGGCGTGCAAGAGGCAGCGGTATCGGTCGTGTCTACTGTCACCACTGCCCCTGCAGCAGCAGTGTCGTCTGCTCCTCCTCCGGCCCTTGCGGCGGTCCCGCCCTTCGTCCACAGCCAGTGAACATCCGCTCATCGCCTACGAGCCTGGCAACTAGTGAAGATCTTGAGGGAGCGAATGACAATAGTGCAATGAGTCCGACATCGTCCGGCGTGCAAGAGGCAGCGGTATCGGTCGTGTCTACTGTCACCACTGCCCCTGCAGCAGCAGTGTCGTCTGCTCCTCCTCCGGCCCTTGCGGCGGTCCCGCCCTTCGAGGCGTCATCATCCGATGATCGGAAAGGACGCGTCGCTGTGATTTTAGACGGCGCCTACTTCGAGCGATGCATCGCGGGGTACCACCGGAAAGAAGTTGCCCAGTACCTCAAGTGCAAGGAGCTGCTCAAGTACACGCTAGACCACATAGGCTCCATCTTTAACATGCACCCCATAGCGTACTGGTTTGATACGGACCCCAGTAGCTTTGCGTCGTTCATTGAGAGCACGACCAACAACCCCATACAACGCGAGGCGATCCTGCGTGATAACGAAGTGAGGAAGCGATGGCTTCTGGATTTCATGAACGGCGGGAAGGAGTTGAACAATGTCGAAAAAAAATCACCCAAGACGGAATGGGCCACGTGTGGGTGCAGACTGGGGTAGACGTTTCCATCGCCACCTGTGTGATTGAGTGCTTCCAGGACAGGCGGCAGTATCAGCAAGTCGTCCTAGTGAGCGGGGACTCTGACCTATACCCCTGCGTGCACTATTGCAATCAGACGCGACGAGGGTTGCCTGCAGATGTACCCCCTGTTCGTGTTTGTGGGACGAGCGGCTCCATCAGCAGAGTATTTGGCCAGCATCAAGATTTGAGTGATTTCCTCCCGCGTATTCTGCTCGATGAGCCCCAACACAACGAGAATGGAGTGAAGACTCCGTTTACTGTTGCCTCATTCTTTGCAGAGACGTGGAAGAACTAAACTGTGGGAGGGACGTGTGTCTAGTGAACGCTGTGTCCCCCAGTATCTGTTTTTATGCCTGATGCCTAATTTATTTCTGAAGTGGGACACTTATGACTGCTCTGATGTACGACTGTCTGCGTACTTGTGCGAAGGGAGTGGTGAATTCTGTTGACTTTTCTCTAATAAGATGCAACCACAAAAAGGTCATTATGTCGAGTCACAACACGAGGCACGCCGCTCCTAAGAAACTCCAGCGACCGGTTGCCTTGGCCATTGCGCCAGGCCATGTGGCACCCCAACCGTCTCCCTATCTTCACCCACCGATGCTTCTCCATCACATGCTGATGCTGCAGGAGGTGGAGCGCCATCGCCTTGAAGATGAGGAGCTTGATGCCCGGCTGCATGTTGCCGGCGATGCCTTCCGATTGGGCCTCGTGAGGGAGGCGAGTGTGTACAACATGGTGTTGTCCCCTCAAGCGGCTGCGATGAAGGATAGAGCAGAGGGACCAAAACAACATCAACATGACAACATCCAACGACGGCGCTCTGACATCTTCCATCGCTTGTGGCACCACATACCACCACAGCAGCCTTCCTACGTACACTACCCTGTTGGTATGCATCCTTCGTTGCCCGCTGATTACAGTGCGTTGTGCGATGCGATTCAAGACTTCTCCCTCCACAGACCATTAGCGCCACCACCCACTGCCGTCACATCGCCCCCGGATGAGGGTGGCCTCCGTGGCGCTGTCTCCTCCACGCATGACGACGAGGAATACGAGGAGGACCCTGCCATCAATGCCCTCTTTGAACGTTTCTTTGGTGGAACATCACCTACTCATCAAGAGAAGCAGCAGCGACCATACGACGCTGATGATGTGACACCACCCTCGGACCGCATGCGTAGAATTTGTGAGGCTGTGAAGAAGCCTGAAGCACCGTCAAACTCGAAAAGAGAACTCAAAACGCAACGAAGAAGCAAGTTGAAGTTTGATCGAAGTGGAGAGCGTCTTAGTTTGCCGAATATCCACTTGATCTCCCCCCGAGGAAAGCGAGAAGAAAGTTCGTTCAACAACAGCGACACCCAGCTGGACGATGAGAAGTTGTTCAAGCAGTACATGCGGCGCCTCGAGGCGAGAATACGCACTCTAGGCGCGCCGCCTCAGCCTAGCCCTCGGCCGGCAGTGGATCCGCTAGGTGGTGCCGGGCCTCGACCTAGCGTCTTCCACCCATCGCCTCGACAACCGTCCATTGTGCTTATGTGAAACGCAAGTCAACCCGTAAATGTACAAGTGTCAACATTTCTTTTTCTCAACTGCGTAGCCACTGATGCATTCTCCTTTTCATGCACTCTGATCACAATCTCTCGTTCATCTGTCAATTTTGCATAGTGTGGAAACTCAAAAGGACCAGTAGAAAATGACCGAGGCAATGAACACCATCGAGAGGCTATTGCACGAGGCCGACGGGAAGTTCAATGAGAAGCTGCGACTGTGCCAAGGAGGCATTCCAACGAACATGAATATCTACTCGGATCGCACGTACAACCTCAGGCAACAGGTTCTCCACAACCCCCAACTCACCAACGACGACCATTTCATGGAAATGTTAGGGGATACGGAACAGGCCCTCGCTCCAGAATTCACGCTCCGTGGGGAGGTCGACAAGAAACTTTCCTCGTTGCTATGTGGGCTCATCAAGACGCTCCTGCGTGAGGTGATCGGTCAGCCATTGTTCGCTCTTCGTAAGATTCAAATTGAAATGCTGTGGCAGTGGTACCAAGATAAAAAGAAGGACGTGCTGGACTTTGCGATTGGACTGCACAAACATCAGTCCAACGCTTCTCTCACAGGAAGTGATGCCGGATCAACGGCTGGGCTGTCGGTGACGGGTGCAGGTCGTGGCGGGGTGTCTTCCGGCGCTCTTGGCATCACGACCAACCTTGCCGCATCCCATACCACTCTCCAGACTTCTGGCGCACCACCGGCGGACTCCAAGTACGGAGCACGACTGAAAGCGTTCGTAGGCGATGCCACTGCTGCGAAAGCGTCCACAACGAGCGCCGCTTCCTCGCACCACTTCGCGAACGCCAACCTCAAAGATCTTTCCATTCGAGATGACCTCTCTGCAGCCGATGCTCGATATGCAACCACTGCGAAGAAGCTGACGATGTACAAAAAACGAAACTTGAGCAAGGCAGAGAAGTTACGCCAGGAGCTGAATGCGATGCAGGCGACCACCAACGCTAGCATGAATGGGACCACCACGGATGCCAGTGGTGTGAAGGTAGTGATGAACAAAGACGCCAAAGCACGTCAACGGAAAGTGCTTGAGGCCCGAACGCAACTCGTTGCGATGCGCCACGGTCCCTCAGGGCCTCCCTCGTACCTTCATCACGAGTCTACTGCGCCATTCTTCACCCGTGACCCAACGGAGTCGTCTGCCGTTGAGAATGCTGTTGGCAATGCGCACCAGCACTTAGTCCGCTACTTCGCTGCACGGATGGCCGATGACAGCGATAAGCGTGCCCTCCGCGACACCATGACACTGTACGACTTCAACAAATCACGTCTGGATGAAGAGACGAACAGAAGGCTGGAGGCCGAAGTGTACTCGTCGCAGATTGGCCGCACACACCACACTCATCTTAAGAAGTCCATCACAGAAGTAGACTCAAAGGCGGGACGTATGCACTTTAACGTAGGGTTGGCGGTGAAGCCGACATCCACCACCACTGCAGGCACCACCGTAGAGACGACTGCACAACAACTCCTTGGCGTAAAGTCCTACCAGGGACCAATGCCCACCACATTGTCGCCGTACGATCACAGACAAACAACTCGACTCGATGAAGCAAAACTTGAAGCGTTTATGCAGCGCTACACAGGAGCCCCCTCCCCCTCAGCACCTCTTGCCGGTGCCTCGGTGGGCCTCATGACGCCGATGACGCAGCCAAGCGCCCAACACACCGTGGGGTCTGTGCCGTGCCATGGCCTCGATGTGGCGCTTGCTGCAGACGCCAAAGTGACAGTGGCAGGGGCAGGGCCGCGTCTGGACGCCACCGTCATGGACATGCTGTACGAGTCCTCTGAGCCCCACGCAGGCATTCCCTCGCAGCGTAAGCTCGAGGAACTGAAGGCAGCATCTCGTGTACGAGAGGCGTTTGCAAGTGACCGCAAGCCCGGCCAGCGCCCAGGCTCCGCCCACCACTACCCCCGCAGCAAAATTGAGCGAGCACTGGTGACGCCGGATGATCACTCCAGCGGCGACTGCATGCGGCTCTTGCCCATGTACGGCTCCTTCTTGCCTCGCAGACCAGCCACAGCCAAGGCTCGTTAATGAGGATCAACAATACTACCGTCTGGCTTCTATGGTCCTTATCACACTCTCCAAGCTACGATGGTGTGTGCACTTGTGTTTCTTCAACACCCCGCAACACCTCACACAGTCATCAAGCAAACGTGTACAATGCGTGTGTCAACTGAAAACAATTCGAATACTGTAGTTCTCTGTTCAACCAAACTAAACCTTAGCGCTACATTCTGAAAAGGCCTTTGGTTGTTACATTGTGTGGTTTCGTGCTTTTCCTGTTCTTCTTCCAGAGAATTATCGCAATCAAGCTGGTGAAACATGTCAGTCGCTCTCTCGGCGCGCGTTGTTCACAACGAAGGTAGTTAGAGACTCAGTCGTTGCGGCAGCGGCATTTGCAGCAACGTGGCCCCGCACACAAATACCTTCGCCGGTGCCTGCCTACCTTTTCTCACGCAAAAAGACGTCATATCGAGGCTTGCGGTTTCCTTTAGTGTCCTCCCAGTGGAACGTTGTGCCACTGTCGTTTGCACCAAACCACTTCTTATTAAGACGACGCGCGGATTGGTTTCATCCCACGCGCCGTTTTGGTGGGATGTTCACTGCTCGTCCACCAACGCCGCTTTCTGCGATTCTGACTGATCCACGACACGTTCGAACGGCGGCGGTGTTCATCGATGCAAGCATTACCTAAAAACCCCCCCCGCTGCACAGCACGCGAATCTTGGAACGTTCGTAGCCAACAATGAAGGCGGCACTCACAAATTTATTTTGCTTCCCTCTCACACTGCTCCTCTCTCTCACAATTCCCCCTTTTGGAAAAGAATGTGAATATCACCACATCAATGAGTCACACGCAGAAGAATATGGACACTATACACACAGTCACAAGCACCGGGAGATAGTTTTCAAGTTCACACAACCAATAAGAGCCTCCATGAAAAGTGAGGGAACCTAATAACATTGCTGAAGGAGTTGAAGGTACACCACGCGCAACAGCGGCCTTAAAAACACACACATTTTTTGCTTGTTAGTTTTGGTTGCGCGTGTCGTAGTGTCATTTTGAGTCGATAAACACACCTTGGAGAAAACACAACGTTTAAGAAAGAAAATAGAAAACTGGTTTAAGGAAGAAAACTGGTTGAAGGAACTTGTCTTAAAATACAAGAAATTAATGTCTATGTGTACTGACTCCTGATGAATTTCTAACGCTCGCGTCTGTGTAGATCAGTGCGCGCTGGGTAGTGACGTCACACGTACCGGTATTTTCTATTTACTTTCGATTTTTTCCCCAACAAAAAAAAGATGAGGCAATAATTGTCAAATTGTTGAGGCTGTGCATTGAATGAACATTACCGACGATCAAATGCTCTAACCTGCAGCACTATCTGTTACAGGCCGATATCCCAAGGCGTCTCTCGAGGCAATCGCGGTCGTGGAGTGAGACGTTGTCCATGTCGATTCTCAATCGTACCTGGTCATGTCAATGCCAATGCTTCAGCACGCCGTATCTCTTTCCTGTGAATAACAGTCGCTCGTGCGTTGACAGACGCTATCGTTCTCGTTGTCTCCTCACCGGCATTTGTTCTCACTGTGGTCGCAATGAAGTGAAAAAATTCGACACTTTGATTGGCTACTTACCCTTTGCCCGAGATCGAGTGCGATGGCTCCGACAACAAAACAACAACAAATGGAGTCATCTTTTGCCTTGATGAGCCTTGATCATCGATGCCCCCCCTTCTGCAGTCCCCAACGAGATAGGCAAGAAACTTCTGCATCGAGCGCTGCTTTGCAGCAGTGATGAGGATGACGACGATGAAGATGTTGAGGATACTATGGTGCACAACCACAACAACCACGATTCAGTTCAGGAACTGCAACAGCACAATGCTATCAGTAGCAGACATGCTCAATCTCTTGGAGGTGCGTCGCAACGTGATGTCCAAACATTAGAAGTGTGGCGGAGATGACGATGACTCGTTCCTTCCTGTTATGGGATGCGACGACGCCACCGCCGTCGACAGCATCAAAAAGGATGATTGCGGCACAACAGGATCGGCCCCGTCTTTGGTAGCAATTTGCCAACTTCTTCACAATCAATGGCAGCTACAGGGATTGCGCGTTGGATATCGCCAGCGAGATTTAATCTAGCCGTGATCGCGTCGACTCGTTGGATATCTGTAGAGATTTCCCCTAAAAAGCGGCTTCGTTGAGGTCAATGGATGGAAGTTTGCCCTCGCAGCACTGTCGCAAGCCGTGTCGGGTGCTGCGTCGTGATTTTTCCGCAGACAATATTATGTTCTGCCTTTCTTTGTTTCCCTCTTTGTGTATTGGAATTCGAGTTGTCTATTTTGTTTGCGAGTGCATGATGAGATTGAGCAGCATCTGTACCCCTCAAGCTTGCCTCAAGCTTGGTGTTAAACTTTTCGCCACATTTTTCAAGGAATATCACCAACTCAATATGAAAAATATGCATTGGCGCTGTGGTGTCATGCGAGCGATGTGCCTGGGTTCGACGCTTGGTATCGACAGTGTGCTTCAACATCCTCGTGGTAGAGCTGCTCAGCGGCCGACGATGAGCCCAGCGCTTTTGCGAGGGATGAGAACCATTGCGACACGACCTGAGTGGAAAACAACAGATCACCGCACACAAGGTCCCCCTTCGTCACCCCCGTTGCGGGCATGGCACGGCGTTGTTGATGAACACTTGCACCCCAGTGTGGGATTGATGTCGCGTAGCCGCACCCTGCGTGCAGTGGGCACAGTGCCACCCACGCTGGCTGAGATGACTCCTGCGGAAAGGAGCGTGGTGGATGAGATAAAACAATGTGGAACCGTGTATAACGCACTACTTAGTAGCGCATCGCGGCTGTATGCGGCGAAAAGTCGTGAATTGAACGATGACATCAACAGTTTTGCGACGAGCGTTGCAGAAGGAGGAACATCAGATTTGCAGTTGACTGTTGAGATGATGGGACCGTCGTTGTCCTTGAGCCGATACTGTGTAGCTTTTTTTACATTTGCAGATCGTAACCTGATCGTTGGAGTTGCCGCATTAGGCGACGACCCACTCATCCCTAAAGGGATCAAGATGCTCGAAACGATTCAGCTTCAGAACGATGATATCAAATCTACAACATATCGCATTTATTCTGCCACTGCCGGGCTAGACACGATGTCAAAGCACAAGGGCGCACAATCAGCGTCCCCTTACAATGAGTTGGTGCAGTTTGTCGTAAGCAGGTTGCAGCTCTTCGTGGACAGGGATCCGGAGAGGTATTCACCGCACGAACTCCTCAAGACTGCTCACTTCAAGGGATGGCGCGTAGCTGTCCAGGGGGAGGGATCTGTTGAACCTATTCGCATCGCAGGAACGGAGGATGATCTGAGGTGGCTGGAGGAGCGTCACGTCGACGCCACTGGCGGAACCACCATCGACAGCAAGGGGTTTGACAGAAGAGAGCCTCTTGCTGCTTACTACAAGCAACAAAAGATGAAGAAAGAAAAAAACGATCCAGAAGTGGGTATGATTCTTTTCGATCTTGCCACCTCAGCAACGTGGGACAACGACCCAAATGTGGTGATTCTGATTGGCGGCGAGTCAGGCTCCGGCAAGACGTGGAGAATGATCACCAACCACTCAGGCGAGTCGCACCTTGTTGTGTACATCAGGCTCAATTCTGAGGAGAACGCCAATTCTCATAATACAGACTACAAAACAATTATCGCGCAGGACGAAATACTCCACCCAAAAGGCCCTAGGACGATCGATGAGGATGTAATCAAAGCCGCGCGACGTGCGCGTCGCAAAGCGTTCAAGGCATTTGTCCTACCCAAAGTCAAAGCAGCCATCAATGAAGTATGTCCCGCGCTGTGGAAAAAGCTGTGTGGGGAGGAGAAGAAGGCGTTCCCACTGTTTGAAGTGCGTCTCTGTTTCGATGAAATGGGAGGGAACCCGGCACTGATCCGTGCGTGCTGCGCAGTCGGAAACATCAACCTGCGCAGAGGCTTTAAATGGATGCCGTGGGTTCGTATTCGAATGTTCGCGGCCGGAACAGGTGTTGGGACAGTCGAAAACCCTGGCGGTTCGGAAAACTCATTTTACTTACTTGCAACGCTGCAGCGCGACGTTTATGATTCAGCGGATTCATCGTCCGAGCCGAGTGTTTACTGGACACTTCGACGAGAGAAATTGAAGGAAAATGTGTACGTCAAAGAGATTGCAGACAAAGTCGATGCTATTGCGGACAAGTGGGGCAACGAGCCCTTGCGGCGCGAACTGATGGCCGAACGAGACACACTCTTGAAAAGGGCGATGCGCTCAGTTCCTCAGCGTGCTTTGAATCCGGGTAAAAGAGCGGATTCTCTGAGAGTTGTTTATATGCGGGAGGCGCTGTTTTCCGCTGTGGAGGGTGACAGAATTGGTCGCTTTGTCTTGTGCTCGTAGAGTCCCTTCGCTACGTCATTTTTGACGAGTATGTGAGTTCCGATTGTGATGCGTACGGAGCCGAGGTGCTGACTGCTCGCCGAGGCGTCTTGGTTGACAACGCTACGTTCCGCGATTCTGTCGGTCTTGAGCATGAGACTGTGAAAGACGCGGATGGAAATCCGGTAACGATCATGAAAGTCATAGAAAAAATTCCTGCCGATTCTGCAGCTGAAGGGACTCAACAAAGCAACGACAAAGCTGAAGCGGAGGACGAGGAAGTGGAAGAGGAACCAGTGGATCCCCCCGCACCCACGAAGAGTACTAGTTACACCGCGTGCTATCGCAAGGACATTGGGAGGTTCAGTATCTCGCCGGCCATGGTGGTTGTGCTGTTGACGTTGATGTCGATCGCGTTTGGAGAGAACTTCGCGAGCAAAGGCGATGTGTTTGAACACGCAGTGGCGCGGTTTCTTTACTTCGCGGTGCAGGTCTTCAAGGATCGCCCCGTTGCCGAGCTCGTGGACTTCATCGTTGGTCATTTTGCAGTCGTTGGGAAGGACGCACAACACATCTTGAATGCGGAGCATGTGCTCTGTCCATCCAACAAAACCGCTACCGTGGTGCGCAACGTCGTGGCATTTTCATCCCTTACGCTTCGCATGAGCGCGTCGCTGAATCAAGACAACTTGATAAACGGAATGATGGAAAGGTCTAAGCCACCACGAACCGAGGACGCAACGCTTTCTGCGGAGGACAAGTTGACGAAAATAAAACGGGAGGAAGCCTGCGAACAATTCGAGAAGTTTTGGAAAGCAGGCACAGGTGCCTGGATCGAGACAATCACAGGCAGCGTGGGCTCAGCTGATGTGGTGCTGCATATCCCTGGTGTGTTAACGCTTCCCATCCAATGCAAGGACATAAGCGAAAGCTACAAAGCCCAACAAATCAAGGCCGCAATGCACCGAGTGCTTGAGAATCAACGCGTGACAGAGATTACGGTTCCGGCGCTTTTTTCCAGGAAATTATTTGGTCTCGGTGCTCCAGTCATCCCGGTTCTGTACAAATCGCGTTTGACGACGCTGACACATTTCACGTCGAAATACCCAGAAAAGAAAATGTCTGTCGCCAAATTTGATGCTATCGGCCCAGGCTGCATTATGGCTGAGGGTATTGGCGAAGGCAAGATCTCGAAGTTTGACGGTGCAAGTGCGACGATAGATGAGTTCTGCAAAGTGCAGCGCTTGCATCGTATTCGGCAAAATTTGATGCTATTTGAATTGAGGCCCGAGGAGCCGAAGGCGGTTGTCGTCGTAGCAACCGCTCCCGAACAGCCCGAGCCAAAACAGAGTGTGCCTCCAACTGGTAAGTACTGTGGGAGTTTCTGCTACAAGTTCACAAAAGACCTGTATGACTACATCATGAGCAGAGGAGTGTAAGCAACAGAGGATTGTGAGCAAATGCACGGCAGGGATTCCAAACAGACTGTCGCAAGCAAATTCTACCCCTCCACCATTGCCACCTATGCGCCACGCAGGAGCCACAAATAAAATCAGACAAATGATAAACTCAGATGCTAGGAGGATGCGTGAAATGAAGGTGATTCAATACGAGAAGAACATGAATTATAGACCCTGCTGCTGCTGCATGTTTTTTTTCTTTATTTACGTGAGGAAAATGCATTTACGCATACCAGGAATGGTTATGTTGGGCTAG
>CYKH01001785.1:0-31732 GCA_001460835.1 Bodo saltans
CAAGGAAAGGACCGCGTGAACCAACTTGATAAGATTATCGAAGTCATTGGAACCCCTACTGAAGACGACATCAATTCTGTCGGAAGCCAAGCTGCTCAGAAGTATCTGAAAAAGAAGTCTGCTCGTGCTCCAACGGATTGGAGCGCAAAATATCCAAATGCATCCCCTGAGTCCATTGACCTGCTCAAGAAAATGCTTCACTTCCATCCGGACAAGAACCCAGGTCCTTCCGAGCGGCGTTATCTGATGTCGTTTAATTTTCATCCTTTGGCAATGATGGATCCTCATTCACCACCTCTAAATCCAAGTCTGAACCCACAAGCAACACCTCCAGCAATGCCATCGCTTCCCACCAAGAGCACAGGAACAACGGTTCAAGTCGAGGGCTCTGATGGACGCAGTGGTGGCAACATGCTTGAGAAGGCTGAAATGGATGAGGGAAAGTTTGAGGAATAGAAGTGTTCATCCCGCGTCTTGTTCCCCTCTTTAATATTCAAACTTTCTTCTGAGCGAATTCTACAGGAACAGCACCAAATTTAGCATTGATTAGCACTGCTTTTGACCTCGACTTGTCACTGGTTTGTCTTTGTGTTTTTTTTAGCCATGCGCAGAGCTTTCACCTTGCTTCAAAAGAAGCAAACCCAAGCTGGTTACCTTGCTGCCGCGGGCAAGACAGGCAGCGAAGAAAAATGGGCTCACGCGAGCATGGAGTACATTTACGAAAAAGTTCATGTCACTGATTCGAAGAAACGGAAACACGATATTGACGCTGAAAACCAGATGTCATTCGCTTACGACCGCTTTGACCACGTTTCCACCACTAACTTCGAGCAACGCATGGAAAGGCTTGTTGCCCGTCTCACCGAAGCGCTTGAGGCCATCCCATCTGATGAACTCCGCGACGAAGCAATATTTTTGAACTCGCAGCAACCACCCCTCAACCTTCGTCGTCCATCACTCACTCCACCAATCTTTGGATACGAACCTGGATTCGGCTTTGACGTGCCACAGCTGAAGGCCCAGCCACTGGAGTACCCCAGCATCGTGCGTCCAACCGACAGACTGGAGCAAGAAACGGCAGCGTCCCCTGGATCTTCATTTCCATTTGTTGAAAGTGACGACATTTCGAAGCTAACGGAATCTGCTGCAGCACAGCTGGAACGCGAGCATGGTGAAATTCGAAGTGCTGCTCCAGTTACTGGAGTTGAGGGAGAGGTCTGGGAAGCCTACACAGCACTTAACAAAAAAGCTCTGTCAAGGCAGAGGCTCATTTTTGACTTGTCACTTGACCCAGAATTTCGCGAGCGGTATGACGGTGATGAAGAGTTCAGGCGTGAAACTCTTCAATCTCGAGGAATGGTAGCAATGGACTTTGAAAGGGCCGACCCTCATCAGCTGAAGGTTGAAAGGCACTACTCACAGGATCCACATTACCAACCAATTCGAGAATACTGACACTACAACACACAAACCTAGCAAAAAAATTCCAACTGTTGTTTTGATATTTTTGCTCACATGGAATCTTGACACTTTGCTTTGAAGATGGAGAGGAGAGAAACGTTGTTAATCACACAGTCATCGCCCAGCACTGTGTCTCAAGCGAACTATTTGCGACTGATGCAGCAATCAGGATGGGGCATTTTAATGTCGTCCGAAGGCATGCCGTTTGATTTGGAAGGCAAAACTGTTCTAGGGCGAATTCCACCAGCAAACATCACCATTTCGGATTCAAGAGTGAGTGCAAAGCACTTCGAGATTTACTTTGACCAAGAAACGCAGCGGTGTTCACCACAGCAAGCTCTCAATGGTGGTGGTTCTCCGTCGCTGGCACCTTTCTACGGCACAACGTACTGGGTCCGTGATCTCAGCACCAATGGAACTTTTGTAAACCACCGGAAAATTGGACGAGGTCGAGCATGTCGAATTGAAACAGGTGATGAAATTAGCATCGTGCAGCTACCACCACCGTCCCAAGCCAATGAGGAAACCACAACTTCGATCGCAAAACGTGCCCGTGACGGTGAGGAAATCCATTCGAACCCAGGTCCTTCCGAGCGGCGTTATCTGATGTCGTTTAATTTTCATCCTTTCGCAATGATGGATCCTCATTCACCACCTCTAAATCCAAGTCTGTACCCACAAGCAACACCTCCAGCAATGCCATCGCTGGCAGAAGACTCTCAAGCTACCCATGTGTCTGCTCAGCCCTTATCGGCAGGTTGGGCAAAGCAGAAAGAAGACGAAGATGATGAGAGCCCTCACACTTGGCAGTGGGGTCGCTTGATTGGGCGAGGTGCCCAGTCACAGGTCTACCAGGCAATAGACACATCAACCGGAGAAATGATGGCTGTTAAAGTTTTGAAAGATTTGATGGCAGAGTTGAGGAAAAGCGATGGAAGTTTGCCTATGGAAACATCACCCCATTGCAGCATCCACAATGATGCGGACCCGCTCAAAACGGACGAGGATTGGGACCATCACAACCCAGCGTCGTCGCCCGAGAAGTGCCAACGAGATGAGCGTGTGAGCCACCCTCCAGGTACCTTTTTGGTTGACAAAAGTTCGAGCATTATTTACCGGCGGGGCAGTTGTGGCGATGTGTTGACTCGTCGATCAGAAACATGGGATATGACCCCTGAACAGCGGGGTGAGCTGCGTTTGTTGCGCAAATTGTCTCACCGGCGCATCGTTCAGTATCGTGGAATTGCTGTCCAAGATGAAATGATGTGCATCTTGCTAGAATACGTTGCAGGTGGTAGCCTCCAGTCACTCGTCAATACTTTTGGTTGGTTTGGAGAAAACGTTGTGAAAATCTACACGATGCAAATTCTTCAAGGCCTTGAATACCTTCACCATCAACATGTTGTTCATGGGGATATCAAGCCTGCAAACATCTTAGTATCTGACAAAGGTCAAATCAAACTCACGGATTTCGGAACTGGAAAGATTCTCAAGAGAAAGGACGTGATGCAGCTGCGCCGAAATGTGGCCGCAGCAACAGGTGCTTCGAGCGGGTCACTTATTCCTATTCCGGAGTCGCTCGATGAGAATCCGCTGTTTCGTTCGCCTTCAATGATGTCAGCGGCAGGAGGTCAGGAAGAAGTTGGACGTGAGCTTGTTGGAACACCTCATTGGATGAGTCCTGAATTCTGCAAATCTGGAGACGCCACTTTTGCAAGCGACATTTGGGCCCTCGGTTGTGTGGTTCTGGAAATGGCCACAGGCGAGCTTCCGTGGTCTGAGCACCCAGAATGGAGCAATCCCGTAACTGCAATTTTTAATATCGCAAGCGCAACGTTTGGGCCAAGTCTAGAGAAATTGCGGCAAGTAGAAGTTTCAGAAGAACTTCTCGACTTCTTGAATCAAACGTTTCTTTTAGATCCTCATCGCCGTCCAACAGCTTCTCAGCTACTAATGCATCCCTTTATCACGCAAAAGAAAAAGCTTCCAGCAAGACCTTCAGCGAACGAAGTTGATCAACCGGCAATACCTGCATTTGGCCACCACAGTGACGCAATGCCACCCCCATCAGCCATTACCAATACAGCAGCCCGGCAAACTGAACAACCAAAGTTCCAAGATCACATTGGATTTCTGTGCAGGGCACGAGAAATCGAAAACGATAGCTCACTGTCGCAGCAACCGCCGTCAGGGCTCACTGCGTTTATGCGTGATCTTTAGTTTCAACCATTCTGTGCCAACAACGTGCAACAAAAAGAGAGTCAAAACAAAAAGGAGAGTCTTTTGATAGAGGCGTTGTGTTGCACTTTGTTGCGAATTTCTTTCGGGAAACAAGATCGGGTTTGAACCGAAAACATGACGACAACCTTCGCAAACAAAAAATATACTTTTACTTCCCCAAAAAAGTTTAGAAGCTAGAATCAAGATTAATACATGCGAAGTCGCTCACGATCAGAAGGTCGTGGAGCGCGACGAGGCGATAACTACAAGCGAGGACGTTCACAGACACCCCCAGAGCGACGCTACGACGAAAACAGATCAGGCGGCCGAGATAGGTGGGCCGACGAGCGAGGATACAGGGACAGAGATGAGCGCCCTGAATACCGCCGTCGTGACGATTCTCGCGACAGGAATCGCCGCGGTGATTCTCGCGAGCGTAGGCGCGATGAGAGGAACTACGATCGCCGTGATGATGTGAGGCGCACAACAACATCTGGCGAAACACAGAGGATTGTTTCTAACATCAACAACAACGCACCATCGCTTCCACAAATCGCAGTTGCTCAGCCACCCCCTCCCCCACCACCCCCTCCACCTCAACAGCAACAGCAACAACAACAACAACAGCAAATGGTGCCATCTGCTCCCGCACCTGCGCCCTCTTACTCCCAGCAGCCTGAGCTTCTTGATTGGCACAATGCAACTCAGGTGTACGACGCATTGTGCAAGACTGATGAGTGGCTTCCACCAGGGTGGGAGTGCGTAGTGTATAAAGGTGTGCCAGTGTACCTGGACCACCTTTCTAGAGAGGCATTTGAGGACAAGCCATGGGAGGTTTGGGCACGCAAGAGCAGCAAGGCAGCAGCTTCTGCCGGGCCAGTCGGCGTTGCGTTTTGATCTTTGACTCCGGTGGAGAGAGAGAGAGTAGCAGCGTGCACAACGTCATGCGAACGAAGGGAATGAGAGCAAGAACAGAAAAGAGAAACCACGTCAAGAATGACTGACAAGAAACGAAATAACCCTCGAAGGTAAACGCGAAGTTAAAAAACACACTTCATACGTTATGACTGACAAAAGCTGCGTTGATATTTTCATAAATGATCTTGCCTCGTTGTTGCTCTTTGGTTGTAAGTGAAAAACCCTTCGGCCAACATCAAGCACTGCCGACCTTCAAAATTATCGAACCACCACTGTAACAAAACGTAAGAACCCAACAGATGAGTCGCATCCTGAAATGGCTCCCGAATCTAGGAAGCAGTTCAGATAGCGAAAAAAAGCTCCCGAAAATGACACCCAGCATCGACTCGATGCATCATCCCAATATTTCTCAATGCAAGCGTCTTCTTGCATGGTATCGCCAGGGATCAAATTCAGGCGATCAGCAGCTCGTCGGAAGCAGCCAACAATTGTTGAAACAAAGTGGAACCACGACGTCTGTTGCGTCATCGTCAGTGACGAGCGGCAACTTTCTGATTGGATCGTTGAATGGCGGCCTTGTTGACGCAGGGCGACCAACAAGTGGCCTGTGGAAGTCGAGTGCTTTGATACAAGGGTTGCTGGGGCTTACTGATGCAGTATTTTTGCACGAAGTTCAGAAGCTCATGGCGTCTTCACGGAACACGAAGTCGTCGCAGTACGTTGGCCGCTCACCCACATGTCGAGGAGGTAACAGTTCTTCTTCACCAGAAGATAGTCTGAATTTACGTTGGAGCTCACCTGATGTCCTCGAATGCTTCTCAGAGCTGACGGCTTGCTGTATTGAACTACACGCCTCTCCTTCAGGAAGCGGCGGCACCGCTACAGGCGGTGAAACTCTTGATGCCATCAAACTGTTTACCCTTATCCATTTTCCAGCAGCAGCAGCAGCTGCTCAATCGAACAGCTCAAAGGGGGCAGTGTTCAGCCCTATCGATTGGAATGCTGTTGTTGTTGGATTTGATGAGTGGATGAGAAGAATGCGAGGTGCTGCAGGAGATGGCCATAACGATGAGACAGCAGCAGCAGCAAGCGACCAATGCCTTGCTGAGTCGATAGCGAGAATTGGTTGCATTCTTTTGGATGAGCTTGCAGAGTCTCAAGCGTGTGGACTGCTCCGATGCCTTGCCACCGCATTTGCGCTCTTACTGCGAGCTGGTGACGTCTATGGAGTACCAGATGCGAGCTGGGTCGCGTTCGACGACTCAGCTGAATGTGCAGAGCAGCTTTCTTTGCGTTTGTTAGATCTGTTCCACGAGCAGTACATCGAATCGTTTGTCCGCTGGGCGACCGGCGATGAGATGACCAGTGTTGAGCGACAACACCAAGGTTCAACTTCAACCAAAGTGATCCGTCGGCTTGTGCGAGAGTTAATCGACGACTCACATGACGTGGTTGTGGCTGAAGGGTCAAATACTGGTGTCGCTGCTGCAGTCGATGACGAGCTTCTACGAGCCGCGCAAGAGCTTCTCACGAGTTGCAGTGGGGAAGGTCAAACGTCAACAGCAAACGTTGCCGCTGCCTTCATTTTGTGTTGCTCCAAGCGAATCTTGAGATTCACCAGCGACGCTGAAAAAGCCCTTCAGCTCGTCGCTGATTGCTTGCTATCGACATCATCTGCGAAACATGTGTGCACGAAGCTATCCGAGCGGTTGTGGTGTCACCACGCAGCGTGCCTTCGTGAATGCTCTTCCCTGGAAGCGTCCACCGCGCTGACGAGAGAGGCGTACGAAGGCGCAATGATCGAACTGCGCACGAGCTGCTCTCGATCATTTTCGTCATTGTTGTCAGCGTTGGAATACGGCAAGGCATACCACGATGCACTCTACGCAGTCGCTCAGCGACAATTGTCTGTGCACGGAAATAAGAGCCACCACGCACTGACGGCACGTTGGCGATCTACCGTCACACTATTGTGCGAGTGCCGTGCAACGTGGGAGCGATGTGTGGTTCTCTTGATGCCTCAGCAACGATGGCAGCGCAGTGACGGAGGTGAAATGACGTTGTTAGATGTCATCCCAGAACTTGGCCACGTGGAGATGCCGCACCACTGCCGGTCGTCGCATTGCATTCGACCTCTAATTCTGCACTGGGGTGATTACAGGAGGCTCATGCAACTGCATGTGTGGTTGACAGAAGCTACGGCCGACGCATTGATTATGCTACAAATGAGTATCCCGCAATCAAATTCATTGAATTTGGCGCGGAAGGAAGGCAGCTTTGCTGACACTCGTCACCACGCACAGCCGCCGCAGGGGTCCATTTGGCCCATTGACGAGAAAGAGGGCCAGGAGCTGCGCACATCATCTCGTCATCTCCACCTGGAAACGAACGTGTGGCTCGATGGCCTCGTGCATCCCAGATGGGGGCTTAAGAGCTTGCTCGCCATGCCATCGATTGAGTGGGCTGAAATGGAGACTGGTATGCGTCGAGGAGTGCTTCTGTTTAACTACGCTGGATTTGAAAATGCGATCGAGGAGAGCATTGAAGAGTGGGAAAAGGTTCTTCAGAGTGTGTGGCTCATGAAGGCTTCCACGCCTGAATCTCAACGGAATGGCGCTGCCGTTGAATTTGCGGAGGAGAACCTCAGAATCACTCACACAGCATCGAGGTTGCAGGTAAATCTGAGTCAGGGACTTATCGCGCTCGCCGAACGTGAAGGCGGCATTGAGAAAAACAAGAAATTGCTGACAGATGCTCTAAACTACGCCTATCAAGCGAAGGTACTGACTGCTCCGTTTGCACGTACCAGTACTGGTACAACAACTGCGAACCCCAGGCAGAAGAATGTGTCGAGGTCCGACGAGTATCACCGTTCACTTCACCACACTCACTTGCTCGCTGCTTACCTTGTGTGCTCAGTCCTGAGCATCTTACGGCAGTATCGCAAAGCAGTGGTGATGACGGAGGAGCTAAAGGATTCCATTCAACAATTCTACCGCTTGCGATGCTGTGTTGGAGGTGGCACGCAGGACGACCAGAAACAAACTGGTCATCTTGGTGACCCAATTGCCGAAGCTCTTTTGGTGGATGCGACAGTTCTGCATGCATCGTGTTTGTCCAAGTCTACAACGGATTCTGGATCAGCCATTTCCGCGAGAGACTTGGCAGACCAAGCCGAAACATTGCTTGTAACGTTTGTGGCGACATGGTTTGAGCCGAGTAAGTTATCCTCCGCAACGACCAAGCGCAGAGATGCCCTTCCTCCTCGCGGCGAATGCCTTACGCCTCTTGCTCTCGGGACGCTTTTATTCGAAGCCAGGCGGCGCCTCGAGCACGGTGCTGCGATTCAAATTTGCCTTGTCCGAGGAGAAACCTTCGCCTCACAACGTCGCTGGGAAGACGCTCTCGTCCACTTCTCTCAAGCATTCGACTTGTCGCAACGTAGCCAACAGCCTGTTGTAGAAGTTTCAGTGATGCAACATCTTGGTCGATGCTACCGTGAGCTGGACCAGACACAAATGGCGATAGGCTACGCAAAGCAAGCAGTTGACGTGGCCAAGGAGATTAATGGGAACCAGGTGCTGTGGTACCGCGCGAGCACATTCCTGGCAAATTTTCTCTGCGATTTGGATCGCCGATCAGAGGCAAGCGAACTCTGGGAAGGAATTTTGGCGCAAGCTCAAAAATTCGGAGATTGCGAAGTGGAACGCTCGACAGCTAAGAACATGATTACGTTACTCATGCGCGGCAATCAGTACTACGAGGCCATCACCGCCGCTGAGACTCTTGAGAAAGCGTGTCTGGCGAACAAGGAAGGGTCCAGCACCGGCAAGGACAGGCTGTTTGCATTAGAGACCATTGCAACGGCATACATTGCAGTAGGAGAGATCAAGAAATCTCTCGATATTATCGATAAGATGGAGTTGCTGGAGGACACCGACGTTGCGGCGCACGACACAGCAAACCAACTTCGCTCTCAAGCGCTTCTTGCGCAGCGAGAGGACCACGCTGCGATCGACGTGATTGTGGAATGGAAGCAACGCGCCAAATCACAGAAAAACAACGGGGAGCTTCTCAAAGCAACATTTGCACTTGCTGAAGTGCTTGCTAATGTATCCCTTGCGGACGCCAAAGCGGAGTATTCTGCGGTGCTAGAACTTTGTCACGAGATGCACGAGCAACTCAACGGCCCAGATGAATTGCTCACACAAGACCAGCGAGAGCTTGGATCGAAAGCAGCTCGTTGGTTAATCCACGCGTTCCACCTCAACGACGATGTCCTCGAGGTTCAAGAAGTGGAGGAAGACGAACATGCAATTCCTGATCATATTGGAGAGCAAGACAACGGTTCCGGCGAACACCAAGAAGAAACGCAGCTTCACGACAACCATGATGACATTGACGACACAACCATCAGAGGGGAAATGTCACCGCACAGACTTGACGAGAATGCTCAAGGCAACCCTCAGGAGGACGACGGCAACGAAGAGGACGATGACCTTGATCTTGGTGCCCTGCGTCGTGCAGGCGGCTCGTCCTATGGCGCTGGGGATTTCGAGTTCGATCACGATGAGGACCCTGAGGCATCTTGTGGTGTTGACGAGGATGATGCCGATAGCGACGCGGTAAACCGTATCGCAGCGCAGAGCCAAGAAGGTGCCCACCAACAACGTCGATTGTTTAGCCATGACGACATGACGCGAACAATCATCGACGAAAATTCGATTGTACCTCCGAAGGTCGTCAGCGACATAGATGACGACGACGATGATGATCGAGTTGTTGCGCTCGTTCGTTGTTTCAACCCCCAACTTGCCATTGAAGTCAATGATTCCGCAGCACGATTGTTGTGTCCCCACGGAGTGCTGCCCGTCTACCGCTCTCCAAAAACAGTCGTTGACGTGTGCCTCAGTTCTCTACCAAATGCGACATTCGTTTTTTACTTCTTGGATTATTCTACCTCCTCCTCGTCCATGATGTCGCCCACATCATCACTTCACAAAAGTTCATCAAGTAATTCGTGGGTTGCGCCGATGTTTCAGTACGACGTTGTCGTGCGTCCAGCAGGAACTCCGTTCTTCTACACTCGAACTGTTTCTGTTGACAATCCCCTCGCAGACTACCATCGCCGCCGACCACTCACGACGACTTCAACCACCGGGTCATCCACCCCTCGAGGTTCTTCCAACAGCAGCAGCTCTTCCAACGTTGCAGCAGAGAGCGATGGAACGGAGTATCTTTACGCCAACCTCAGAGCGCTGTATGATGCGCTCTGGGAGCCTGTTGCACGTATCTCCTCGACAAGTAACATGAGCCATCAGAGCGATTGTGTTGTGGTGGTGCCCCATCCGACCTTATTGCATGTTCCCTTTGGTGCTTTGGTATCGCCAAAACGAAAGGCCGTTGGTCAACGCGCATGCGTTGTCGTAAGTCCGGGACTCTCTCATCTTGCGTTCCACACGACTGGACCCGAGGATGACGGTATTCTGACACTGCCTCGTAAATTTGGTGTATTTGAATCGTGGCTGGCGCCGGATGAGCTCAGCAAGTTCGATGTCAGTGGTGCAGAGGACCAGGGAACAGACTGCACTGCAGCAGCAGCAGCAGCCCGGGACAAATTCCTCTTTTTGAATTCGGATACATCTGCTCTTCTGTCAACTGGCGTGACGGGAGGCAGCTCCACAGCAGCAGCATCAGGTGTATCATCATCAGCAACGTCAGCATCGTCGTTCTTCGCTGTGCCTCGCCAAGGTGGTGGTGGTGTTGGTGGCCGATCCGGAAGTGGTGGCTCGCCTTTTGGGGAGCTCAAGAATTGCGTCTCGAGAATGCAGCTTTCTGTCGTTCATGGCGGTACACGAAAAGAACTACTTGCTGCGTTCGCATCCAATGCGACTCGCTGCATCGCTGTGCTCAGTGATTCCCCACCTGAACGTTCTGGAGGCGGCGCGTTGTCGAACCAGTCCCAGCAACAACAGCAGCATAACAGCAGTGGCGGCTCGGCAAGCACCAGTGGTGGAGCATCGGCATCTGGAGGTGTGTTCCGAATGGCCGATGGCGATGTTCATCTCAGTGAATTAACCGCGCTGCGCAAGTGTTGCAGCGATCAGCTCGAACTCGTTGTTGTGACGAACGACAGGCGTCATCAGCCATCTATTTTTGACCTTGGCTCAGCGGCGCGGTTGTGCACCGTGTTCAACTGCAAACGAGTCCTTCGAGTGGATGTTGTGGGAGGTCAGCAGCAACCAGTCGTAAAAAACAGCAGCGGTGGCGGCGGCGGCGGTTCATCTTCTTCTTGCATCACGCATCAGCATGTTCTCATGATCCAACTGTTTTTGTACTTCGTCCACGTTGCTCTGTCGAATGGGCTGCAGTACCCTTATGCTGTTGCGCTGCAGGCGGCACAAGCGGAGGCTATTCGTCAATATTCACTGCCACCGCATATTTGGGGTGGAATCACGCTGGTTGGGACACCTTAGGAGATCAGATCGCACTCTTCTTGGTGAAATAAGGATTTCCATTCCTACTGCGAGCTAAACACGCACCAACCAAAAAAAACAACAAAAACAACACACAACCAAAACACACCAAGCTTTTTTTCCCTGTTGCTCCTTACAACGTTTTCAACTCACTTCACCTTGAGGTGCGTTTCGCGAGAAAGAAAACCCGCGAAATGAAGCGAACACTTGTTTCTTCTTCTTTTTCTGCAAGACGTCAAACACACAACATTTCTGATGCACTCAGATTCGTAGGTGAAGTTTCGAAGAAGTACCCCTTTGGCAGAGGTTTCCTCATTCCATCAACACAAAATAAATGACGAGCAGTGCAGGCGGCTTCAACAACAATGAGCAATCGATAGAGGTGCCGTCGTCGAAGAAGCAACAGCCAGTACACGACGAGCAACACGGACTTTCGCAAACTCAGATTTCGGAGCAGCGAATACGATCTGCGTTTCTTCACTCGTTCTTGGAGGCGTCACTTCCTAGTGCGCAATGGGAAACAGCAATGATGGCACTCGCAACACATGAACACGACGCCACTCATGTGGTTGCGGCGAGTAAGGTGCAAAGCCGAGCAGGAATGTGGAGAAATTGTCTGCGACTGTTGCAATACTACCACAAAAACAAATCCGCGCTGACACCACCCGACCGTCATTCCAAGAAGCATGTTGAGCATCGTGTTGTTGGTGGAAGCGACGACGAGGACGTCAAGCTGCCGAGCTCAGCATCATCAGGTTCACCTGCGGCATCATCATCTTCTTCATCACTTTTAACACTCAATCTTGTCGCAATTCGCACGTTGTGTCAGGCTGCAACTCGGGGCCGCGGTGGCGGCGGCGGTGACACAGGGAATGAGAACATGTGGGAGCTTAGCGTGCGTCTGTGTGCCGATGCGATTGCCGCTGCGCAATCGACAGCCGCATCCTCGTTGCAACAACCACCACATCACCACCAGAACTCTGTGCGCCATCGGAGACACCTTGAAGACAGAGAGCGCTTGTCCTCAGCGTGCTCGCTTGTGATTTCTATCATGCCGCAAGAAGCTCACTGGCAGAAAAAAGCTCTGAGCAACCACCGATGGAAGTTGCTAAATGTTCCTTCAGGGATGCCACTAACGTCACCGCAAGAAGCACCAAGAATAACAACAACAACACCATCATCTGGAGGAGCACCATCACCTGCGCAAGCCGCAGTTGCCAATCACGACAGCAGAATTCATGATCCAAGCAACGTGCAGCAGCCGCCACAGCGAGAGCGGCTTTTTCATGCGATTGACAGTAGAAATAGCAGCAACCGAGCAGAACATTTCCACCACGACAGCAGCAGCAGCGGCAATAATGATCGCAGGAAAGTCAACAACTCAACAGCATCACAACCCGAGGAGGTAGTCAACACTCCTCGAGACGTCCATGTCATTCAAGGTAACATGTATCTGACTCACATTCTGAGATACGGCTCTCTCAACGCATCAACCCTAGCTCGGAGAAACCGCCAGGCGTGGATCGAAGCGATCCTTTGTTTTCAACATCTGCAGCCTCACCCCTCCATCGTCTCTGTCAACATTCTCGCAAAGATCTTGGGCAACTATCGCCGAACAGATGAGCTGTTTAAGCTTGCGTGCGAACTTCCCTTGACCACTTTCGGCATTCATTCTTCGAGGCGGCGCAGCGATCTGTCAAGCGATGGGTCTGGGAGTACAGCAAAAGCATTTGCTGAGGCGGCGTTCGAGTGCCACTCGTGGCAATGCGGATTGGCTCTGCTTGAGCTTGACAAACAGGTTGCAACGCGTGACAGAGACATCCACGACAGCGACGACAAGGGACCACCATCATCATCGTCGTCTCATTCTCTACTGTCAGAGTTGATCTCTACCCCGTTGACTCCGTCAGCTGCAATTCCGGCGTTGATTGCCTTGCGTCAAAATAAGCAATGTTGGAATGTTGCGCTAGACTGGTGGTGGCGAAGTGGCGGCGGTGGTGGAGGAAAGCCGACAGGTGGTGGTGGTGCTGCTCAACTTGGATCGCAGATGATGATGCTGAGTCAAAATCAAAAAGTGAGCAGCTACGTTGCTCAGCACGTTGCTGTCGCAACACATGCGCACCTTCGTGGTGGCGGCGGCGGCGGTGCGATCATCACTGCAAAGTCAAGCACTCATGCGATTCCCCACTTATCTTGGCACTGGAGGACCGCCCTTGAAATCATTGGCAGCACAGCGCACTTCCATCCAGCTCGTGCTATCGTGTTTGGAATGCAAGCGCTTCATTTGTCGTCTTGCTGGGTCAAAGCAATTGAGTTGTACCAAGAAAAATCTGATTTTCTTTTCGAGCATGGACCAAGAGAGCTGTCATCAGTGCAAGCGATCATTTGCGACGAAAGCGCAAGGAAGTGGATTCCGGGCGATGTAGTGCTGGCTGCTCGCCGTGCCACTTGGTGGCAACCTCCACGACACGAGCGGAAGAGAGGAGGAAATGACAACAACCAACGTCGAGACGGTTTTGATTAGCGCGAATCTCTCGACATCAACATGAATTGAGGAGCCAGTAAGGTGGAGGTGAGTGAAGTTCTCCCCTTTCAGCAACTCACTTTTTTTTTGAAACAAATGTTTCTTAGGAGTTTTTCTTCTTGCGATGCTCACAACATACAGGAAGTAGAAAATAAGGAAGGGAGATCGAAGACTAATTAACGTCCCATTGCTCTTTTAAACGCACGAAAAATGTCATCAAACGAAGGTCTACAGTTCGTTGATCACACTCCCGTTAAGAACGCCGTCTACAACCCGACCGATGCCGCTACCACCTCGAGCGCTGCCCTTGGCGGCACCGACGAGGCTCCCTCCTCTATTCTTGGGAAGGTGTCGTACTACTACGGCGCACTACGAACGTACAAAGATGAACGTTTTAAGACAATGAAACCGTGGGGAGAGTTCTTTGACCGCGCAAAATTTAGTGCTCCCGGAAAGATGGAAGCGTTTTCACGCGCCAACAAGAATGTTTCGTACTTCTACAGCAACTACGTGGTACTTGCCACAGTGAGCAGCCTCTACGTTCTGCTGATCAACCCGTCGTTCTTGCTTTGCTTGTTTGCCTCGGCCGCGATGTATTTCTTCTTCCGGGCAAAGACAAATGCGAATGAGCCGATTGTGATTGTGAGTAAGGAGGTGACGTACACTCAGGCGTGGGCGTTTTTGATTGTGTTCTCTCTGCTCTCCTTTTACTTCACCGGAGGCAGTAGCACGGTGTTCTGGCTCGTGCTGTCATCTCTAGGAACTGTCCTAGGCCACGCGATGTTCCGAGAGCCTTCAAGCGATGAGAGCTCGCCGCTGAGCTTCGCGTCGTACGTGTAGAGATGTGTGTTGTTTTAGAAGCGACTGCGATTAGAGGTCCACAATGCCCACACAACCCAGTGACAAAATCAACCAAACCCTCTTACATTAAGCTATGTGTGGCCAAAAAATGAATGCGCGGTAAGGAAATGACTTCCTTTTTTCGCGCACTTCATTTTTTCTTCTTTGTGGCCTTCACCGTCCCCTATGTGCTTTTGCTACCTCTGTTCTCTTCTAGATACCAATTCTATTTTGAGAATGCAATAGTCGCGAACTTCCCGTCCTTCTTTTAACTAGGAGCTCAAACAACGGCGACACAATGTTCAATCATCTTGACAAATCAACATATCTTGACGCAAAGAAAAAGGTTCCACTCAAGCCTATTATTGCCCCATCGCTTCTTGCATGCGACTTCTCCCGCCTGTTCGAGGAATCATCGAGCGTTCTGTCTGCTGATGGTGGCGCCTCAGAGTGGCTGCACGTAGACGTCATGGACGGCCACTTTGTACCTAACATTTCCATTGGTTCTGTCGTGGTGTCGTCATTGCGCAAAGCACTTCCTCAGGCATTTCTTGACTGCCATTTGATGGTGTCGCACCCAGAGCAGTGGGTCGACGATTTTGCTAGTGCCGGAGCGTCGCAGTACACATTTCACATCGAGGCGACGACATCGCCTAAGGGGCTGATCGACGCCATCCGTGCGAAGGGCATGCAGGTGGGTGTTGCGTTGAAACCAGGAACCCCTGCAAGCTCCGTGTTCGAGTTATGCGACGCGGATCTTGTCGACATGGTGCTCGTGATGACGGTGGAACCAGGCTTCGGGGGTCAATCATTTATGTCGAACATGATGCCGAAGGTCCTGGAGCTGCGCACGAAGTACCCTGCCTTGAATATTCAAGTGGATGGTGGGCTCGGCCCCTCCACGATTGCAGCTGCAGCGGAAGCGGGAGCGAACGTGATTGTCGCGGGCACCAGCGTGTTCCGCGCACCGAGCAGGAAACAGGTCACTGATGAGCTCCGTGATTGCGTCGCAAAAGCCATCGCCACTCGTTCACATTTGTAGGTTCGCCGACAGTGCACACAGTGTGTCGTGATGTGTGAAGCAAAATAATACTTTTCAGATCGTGTAAAACAGAGTGAGAGTGAGCGAGAGATCGCGACTTTCTTTTTTTGTGTTTGTGGTGTAACAGACGTATGTGCGTACATAAACAGTGCTCCGAGACAATACGCGTTCCATTTCCGTTCTTATTTTTGTTCACGTCGATTTGCCGGACGACAACACAAAGTCACCCCCCTTTTGTGCTGCTCTTTTTGATATGTTGAAAAACGATAACTTGAAAATTTCCTGCTGTCGTTAAAGAGTTTTATCTTTGCTTTGTGAGGCAAATATAGCAAGATATGCACAGAACGCCTGCGTTGACGTTCCGACGCTACGCAGCCGTTGCATCCTCCACACGAGGAGCAGCCAGGAGCATCTACACCTCCTCATCAGCTCCATCATCACAACAGAAAGCGGCCCCAAGTGGCTCAACCACCACCGCCACTGCCTCCACCGCTGCTGGTTCTGTCTCCTCGCCCCACGTGGACATCATCGTCAGCTCAGCGAAGCCGTTTGTGCAACAAATCTTTGCCGCGCCTCATCGAGACGTTTCTCACGTCTCTTTCGGTGATCTTCTAAATCTGTACGTCGCTGGACGTCAACATGCTGCTGCTGCCGCCAGGGAGGGTAGCAGTGGTGTGTCGCTGCTGAACGAGTTTGACGCGATCATCAACGAGTGGTGCCTGCGTAGTGTCTTTTCCTCCTCGTGGAGAGAGGTAGATGTGGACGTTGCAGGGATGCTCATGCACCTCGAACATCACAGAGACGTGAAAATGCGACAGGAGGAGAGCCTACGAAGCAAAGAAGGCGGCGCCACAGCAGACACGAAGAGAACATCGTCGACGCCGTCAGCTAATAAGGATGATGATTCAGCTCACACAACTTCACTCACTCTGTTGTCTCAGTGGCCTAACAGCGGTGTTGATGATGGGAATCATCGTCACAGTGTTGTTGAATCATCGTCGTCGGTGCTGACCGCGTCTTGCTTTATAGGTTCACTGCAATCCTATCATCACCTTCCTCTGCCAGCCGCGTCGACTTCATCGTCATCGTCAGGTGGGGCAGGAAAAAGCACTGCTGCAGTCGAGTTGGTAAGAGCAAACGGTACGAAGCGTTTGGAGGGTGTCATGGCCAGCATGAGGCGCCGCGAAACCTACCAGCATCACACAAACAACGCAGGAGGTGGAGCTGCTGCTGCTGCTCCAGCGGACTTGAACAATGTCGGTGGCGGAGGGAAGGACTTCAAAACGCTGTGGGTGCCATTTTCAACGTTATGGGATATCCGACGCTGTGCGTTTGGCAAAGGAACGGCGCAGCGTAGAAGTCCACATCATCGCCCTGTGTCGCCCCAAGACACGCTCTCGTTAGTTGGGTCTCTGCAACTGGTACGACAGGCGTTGCAGCTTCAACACCAGCTTTTGACAGATCCCTCCCGTCATCATGAGATTCAGCTTCGAGTGGTTCCACCAACAGTTGAGTTCGACTCAGTCCTGAGGATACTTCGTGGCCGCCGCCCCCAGCAGCAAAGCCAGAAAAAGTTTGGAGCGGAGGAGTTGTGCGAATCGTCGTTGGTTCGGTGGATTGGAATGAGTCGACTATTTCCAAGCTGTGCATTGGTTGTGGAAGGCGCACTGGAACGGAAAATCGCGTTGGAATTTGGCGACGTGGCAGCGCAGGTTATCACCAACGGGCACAAGGAATGTGGCGTGCTGATGGAACACCACCGAGGGCATCAGCATCACGAGAGCGCCGGTGCGACAACATCATCATCGAAGCAGCACCAGAACGTAGTGACACAGTGCGGCGATTTGTCACAGAAGTTGGCGCGTCGTGAGCAGTTTGTACGAGCGGCACCTCGTTATTAATGCTCTAACCTTGTGACTCTACGAGACTTTCCTTGTTTTTGTTTCAACTTCCATTTTCGTTATAAAAAAAACTTTCTTGTGTGTATGTCTTACTGTTGGACAACAATTTTGCTTGCGTGCATGTTTTGAAACAGTGTCAAGCAGAGGATGATGTAACCGACTCTACACAATACAAACAAGGCGAAACAAAACAAAAGAGGAACTGGAAAAAAGGGTGAAACCCAACATCGAAACAAACCCACTTCTTTGCTCGAGGGGTTCCAGTACTAGCACAAGCTTGTTGCAATGGATATTTTTGTACTGTTTCTGTTAGTACTCGCCATAGCGTCCCTTGTGCTAACAAGTTTGTCCTACGCGTTGTATCCCATTGCGTCCATCACCCTGACCGCAACGAATCCGCTGGCGCCATCATCATCGTCGGTTGCCCTGGCGTCCACCATCCACTGGGATCCCTTTTCCCATCGTAATGACGGTGGAAACGGCGATATCAGCTCTCTCGCGGTGCAAGGCACAGATATTGGCCTCAGCCAGCTCCCACAGATCTGGCTGACGAATGCGGCAAGAGAGTGTGTACACGACCAACTCCTCTTTGCCGTATTCGTGTCCGCGTTGACAATTGTGTCTCTTCACACGATAGTAGCACTGCTGTTGTCGTGGAGCACTCCATCCCACGGAGATGTTCAAGATATGAAGAGGCGCCTCGCTAAGTTTGCAGCAGAAGACGCGTTAGATGCAGCGGCGGCAGTGGGTATGCCGTCAGCACACGACGATGACGATGACGACGGTGCGAGCCCTCGCACCAAGTTTCTCAGAGGGTCCGATACGAAATTTTTTGTGTCTCAGCACTGCCAGCGCATTGTTGTGGGAACAGGATTGCTGGTGCTAGGAATGTCGTGTGTGTGCTGCGTGTTTGTATTCGTGACACGAACGTGCATCGAGCGCCAAATGATCAGTTACTTTCGTGAAGAATCTCGTCGAACGCGTTTTCTTTACAGCGCGACGACAACGTCATGGCCAGCGTTCTTTATGTGTTTTAGTGCAGTTGCCACTTTTTGTTCGCTGGTTGCTGTGGTGCATTGGACTGGTTTTGGACACTGCGGTCCTACTATCTTCTTGAACATCGTGGCCGTGGAAAGTGAGGGCTTTGCGCACGCAGCAACGACGGCAACTATGAATCATCTCCAATTAGCGCCTGTCGTGACGTCGCCTTCTAAAAAGAGGTCTGCCCGCCAAGTGACGCTTATTCCACCGCCACCTCAAATGCACAAAGAGTTGTACAATTTGTAAAAAGAGCAAATCAGAACCAGAATTTGGCCTGTATTATTTCTGTGCATTTATTGCTGCGACTTTGATTTACTTTCTCCCTCTCCATAATAAGAAAAACAGGCAAATCCTTTCTTCCAACAAAGAAAGATGCACGATCAACGCAAAGTGCGCGAAGAGCTCGACGAAAAAGCCCGTCAATTTCAAGAAGAAAAGATTCAACGGTTCCGCACCGTTTACGACACCATTTTTGAACACTATCGAAACCATAACTTGAGTCGCGATGTTTTGACACTACTTGACGTCCTACTTGAGATCAGTCCGGAGCAGTACACATTCTTCGGCTACCGCAGGCGAATCCTAGAGGCATCCTGGATTGCTGCAGAGAAAACAGACAAGAAAGCGGAGAACGCGGCTGTTGATAACGACACGTTATCACCTGGTGACGCCACCAGCAGTAACGCCACTGATGATGACACTCCTCTCGCGACACTACTCAGAACAAATGACCTTGAGCGAGAATATTTGTTGAACACCGGTGTGATTATGAAAGACATGAAAGTGTATTCCGCTTTTGTCCACCGCCGATGGATTTTTGATCGCATGACACTTGAGCGACGACGTGTGTTGCTCTCAGGCGAGTTGAAAAAGTGTGAAGCGTTGCTGAAGTTGGATGAGCGCAATTTCCACGCGTGGGGATACCGTCGGTGGGTCACAGAGGAGCTGCGCGCAGCATCAGGTGGTGGTGCTGTTGTGGGTGCCAGTGAGGAAACACAAACTGCACCGCTGGTTGAAGCACTCTACACCGATGCTGATGAGTGGAAATTTACGGAAGCTAAGATCAATCAGAACTTTTCAAACTACAGTGGATGGCACAATCGTGGCCTCCTTCTCGATCGTTTGATCGTAGGTGGATCCTCATCATCACCGACTTCGGTACCTGAAAGCGATGATGCCATTGCCACTCGAATCCAGCATGAGATGGACTTAGCGCTCAAGGCATTTTATTGCGACCCCAACGACCAGTCTGCTTGGCTGTACGGGGAGTTTATTCTTCGCTCCCTCAAGCAACGCTTGGCAGGTCAACCACCGCAGGGTGGTGGGAGCCAACACGAAGCACTGCGTGCAGTGTATCTCTCGTCCCTTCAGACTATGGTTGCGTGCTGCGAGGAGCTCGGTGCAGAGTGCGCTCAAGAACGCAATGACAGTGTGCAGCAACAGCAACAACAACAGCAGACCAGTTCTATTCCCCAAGTGCTGTCAGGGGCATATGTGCTGTGGATGCGCTTGGTAATTGTTCTCCACCATGTCAACAACGAGGTGGTTGAGGTGGTGACGGGCTGGGGATCACCACACGCGATTGTTGACGAGTTAACAACGGTTGACCCTCTCCGCGCCGGAATGTACCGTGCGATGGTGGTTGCTGCCTAATGACGGAGGGGGGCCAGGAGGATGGTGTGCGGCCTTTTTCCTTCAAAGTATTATCGATGAAGAGCCCCTATTGCAACAATCATGCGCACACCTCTTTTTTCCTGATTGCTTTCTGTTTGCTGCTTGAAGGCCCCTTCGTTTCTTCTTCGAAACTTGCTGTGCCATTTACCTCGAACTCGGCGATCAATCCCAATTTTTCTTCTCATTTTTCTTTCCCGCAAGGAACAGTAGAGATCATTTTCCCCAAAACACTCGAAGAGAAAATCAACTCCAGGATTAGGAAGTGTTGAAAACTTCCAACTCATTATATTGCATAGACCAAAAAAAAGTCAAAAGATGTCACATTGCGTTTGGGGTCAACGAGGCGTACAAGGCTCAGCCAAAGAGTTGTTGTACCCGTCTACTTCGTCAGTTGTGAATCAGAACGACGCGTTTACCACCGCTGCCGCCTCATCCGCCGCCTCTGCGGCCGCAACGCCACAAGTCCTCTGCATGTCGTGGAATCACGACGGCAGTTGCTTGGCCGTTGGCACCGTAGACGGATTTAGGATCTACAGCACTGAGTACGTTTCTGGGAGCGACGCTGCAAAATTTATGAGCCCAGCAGCAGCAGGGATATCATCATCATCATCATCATCGACGTCAACATCGTCGCGTGCAAGCGGCAGTGATTTGAACCATCATCGTTTGGTGGAAGTAGCGAACCGAAACGTCCCTGGGGGCGTCAGGCATATTGCGATCCATGAACAGGGAAGTGTTGTGCTGTTCTCTGGTGCTTCCGCGGCAACGGAAAATATTGTCGTACTGTGGGATGATGCTGCAGGAGAAGTAGATGGAAGAGGCAACCTGCCGATTCAGCAGCAGCAGCAACAACAACCCCCTCATACACCCAACAGCAATCACGCAGCCTCTGCTGCTGCTGGTGACGATGATGATGATGGCGAAGAAGAGCGCGGTCCACTCTTCCGTCGAACTCAGACAGATGAAGATGTTCAGAACTCCTGTGTGATTGGCAGACTGGTGCTTGCTGCCCCCGTTGCTGGTCTTCGGTTACACGATAGACTTGTGGTCGTCGCTGAGCCGTTTCGAGTGCATTTGTACGACACGTACCTTGTGCACCTTGACACACTGCTCACCCCGAATCACGGAAAGCGCTCTGCTTCTTTTTCAGAAAAAGGAGACTTGGGCCTTGTGTGGGACAACGGCGCTCAAAGCATCGCGATTGCTGCCATTACTGGATTCGAAATGATGACAGGCACCCCAACAACAACCGGCTCGATCCATACCTCCCTCATGACGTCCAGCATCGGAAGCAGTAGCAATGGTGGTGTTGGTGCTGGTGGAACAGGTATTCCAGTCGTCCGTGTTCTCACACTTGGCCCTACAGTCGGGTCCGTCCGATGCTTGCACTACTACTCATCACCAAGTAACACCTTTGCTGGAGGAAACCGATTGCCGCCCTCATTGTCCACAGCAGCATCAATCCACAGCGGTGGCGCAACAAGTCGCACCCCCACCTCCCTTGGCTCGTCGGCCATGCCAACGATGTTGTCAGCTGCTGGCGGGAGTCGGTGGCTGGAGAGCAAACTGGTTGGGCCATCTCCGCATTCCCACCGCGTTCAGTGTTTGGCAATATCCCCTGATGGCACCTTGGGCCTGTCCTGCAGCGTTCAAGGCACTGCCATCAAGCTGATTGACACCAAGCGTGCGGTGCTCCTGAAACAATTCACTCGCGGTATCACGACCAGCGTGATTGGATGCCTCACGCTGAGTGTCGATGGAAGGCTCGCGGCGTGCATCGGGAAAAGTGGCACGGTGCACGTGTTCTCCTGCAATGCCAGCAACAATTCAGCAGGTGCACCTGGTGCCAGTAATGGTCGCTCAGGCAACGGCAGTAGCACCGCAAGTCATGCGAATGTTCGCGCAGGTTCTGCTGGCAGCAACAACAGTGCAGCAGCAACAGCGGCGCCGGTGGACGGGGGGAGTTTTAGTGGTGGGTTTTCATCCATCTTCAAGACGGTCCTTCAAGGCGTCGCCCAAGTGGGGGCATTAGACAGCCTGCAGGCATACTTGGGTAGTGACTATGCTCTCACCACGTTCAATCTTAACATTGCCAACGCCGACTCTGATGGCCTGCGCCTCAGATCTTCGTTGTCGCCGGCGGACCCAGGCACCACCTCATCATCGGCCGGTAGCAACAACAATAACAAGAATAGCACCAAGGAAAAACGAAGCGCTATTAGTGAAGCGTTCATTCTCCAAGATGAGGACAACTTGCAACGAGTATTGGATGTGTCGGAGCACAGTGGCTTCGACCCTCTCTTTACCGCCCTGCAGTTTCGCCCAGGTTTTCACAACCTTCGTTCCTCTTCCTCCGCCAGTGGTGCCACCGCCTCTGCATCATCAGCGGCATCCCCGCCAGCAGCAGCCTCTGCCTCATCGTCGTTGTGCTACGCAAATTTGTTTTTAGCCTGCGGGAATGTGACCCCAGATGGCTACGGCCTGAAGTCTAAATGTATTCAGGTTGCTGTACCTCTCCCGTCGTCGCTCTTCTTCAACGGCAGCAACCATCAACAAACACCAATGAGCAGCAGTACACAGAATCCAACCACCATTGAGCCGCCTTTTGTCACACACACTTCACTTTTCCCGAAAGACTCGCTGTAGAGACGAGAGAGAGAGAGAGTAAAGCCACGAAGCATTTCCTTCATGCACATCCCGTGTTTTTTCCTTTTCTTGCATCTTTGTGCGGCCATTTGTGCGGTATTATTGCCAATTCTAGACTTCTGTTATTGCGTGGAGTCTTTTTTTCATTGAGTAATTCGCTTATTTCCCTACATTTTTTTAAAAACATCAGCAATTCTTTAATGTTCTACGTCGACGACTTTTTGTGGGACGTGATTGTCTACATCAGCGGCTGGATCGGCCTCATCAGCGTCCTGACCTACCTCCTGATGATCGCACTCCAACAACTTTTTGTTCGCCTCCCTCAAGACTTGAAGAGGAAGTACAATTCTCAGTGGGCTGTGGTCACTGGTGGCAGCAGCGGTATTGGCAAAGCGATCGCTGAGAAGCTCGCTGGCCAAGGTGTTGATGTTGTCCTCGTCGCCCTCGACGATGCTCTCTTGAAGACGACCTTCGAAGAGCTCCAGCGCCGCTTCCCCGCTCGCAAGTTCCGTAAGGTTGGCGTGAACCTCGGCGCCTACGACGCCTACATGGGTCCCATCATCGAAGCCACCTCCGATATTCGCGTCAACTTGGTGTTCAACAACGCCGGTTACATCTGCCCAGGCTTCTTTGCGGAGACTGATTTCGCCAAGATCCGCGCCAACTTCGAGTGCAACGCGGGATGCTCGTTGGGCATTTCTCACCACTTTGTCCGCCTGATGCTGGAGCGTAAGGAGCGTGGCCTCATCACGTTCACCTCGTCTGCGGGCTGCTACCTCCCCGGCCCCACCGCCACCCTGTACAGCTCCACCAAGGCGTTTATGACGAACTTCGCTGTGACTCTTGCCGCTGAGGTCAAGGACGCCGGCATCGATGTTGTCGTCATTCATCCCTCCCCCGTTGCGTCCAACTTTTACAAGACCACTGGTCCTCAGCTGGACAGCCTCAAGCAGGCCCAGAAGGCTGGTGTTGGCCCAATGGTGATCGCCAACGAGCTGTTTGCGTCTGCTGGTCGCATTACGGTATGGGATCAAGGCTTGGTTTGCGTGCTGTTCCGCACAGTGAACAAGGTTCTTGACTGGCAATTCTTTGCTGAAGTCGTGACTCGTCTGGGCCGTGTCAACGGCGACCACCAGAAGCTCGTGAAGGAGTCCAAGCTGCGCAACTAACGAATGAGATAGTGACTCACACGCTGATGATGTGTGTTGATGAAGAACACCGTTTTTGCTTTTTGTTTGTTTGCGAAGGTTTATCCGACGAGATTTCTTCTCTCTATTTGGATAGTTGTGAGCGCAACCCACGGTAAAATTTGTGCTCTGGCGTCCATAGAAAAGTGATCCACTCGTGAAATAAGACACTCCAAAACAAATCAAAAAACCCCACAACTACGTTCAGAAATTTTTGTTGCATTTCTGAAGCACATAACGCACCAATTTTTTTCGATTCATTTTTTTGTGACACATAAAACGAGGGAGTGAGAGAGTGAAAGCAGGAGTTTTTTTTCCTCAAAAAGAGATAAGATGCTTAGGCTTCACAAAGGGTTCTTGCGCTATGCAGCGCCTAAGAGAGGAGGCAACGTCGCAAGTGTGCTGGAGTCCATGCATCGACAAAGCCAACAACAACAAGAACAACAACAACAACAACAACAAGCAACGGTAATAAATGCAACAATGCACCACGGCAACAACAACAACATCAATAAGATGGAAAATAACACGGAGAGGGCGGCTGATCATCCACCGTCGCCGCAAGCCCGCTCCCAGCCATTCTTGCAACGGGGGCACCAGCGCAGCGGTAGGAAGAATCATCACATTGATCACCACAACAGAAGAGACCACCACCAACCACATCAACGTTCGACGTGGGGCAACCAAGATCAAGCACCACAGCGTCGCGTGGAACTCCACCACAGCCAAAATAACCGTCGACGACGACCGAACAAGAATCGTACTTCTTTTCCATTAGAAGAATACATTATTCCTGGCAGCACCGATACGGCATCAGAAAGTATTTCGATGCATCTCCACATGCGTCTCAGTAAAGCAATCGCTATGAAACAGCGCCTTTCAGAAGCTGAGCACCTTTGGGAGCAGCTATCCACGTTCGGTTGCAATAGTGGAAAGGGTGAAGACTCAAGGTTGAACCCTTTTATGGAGGTCTCTCGGCGTTGCCCCCCTAATGCAGCAACTGCATCCGCAACGACGTTGTCGGAAATTGCTGAGGAGCGCTGTGGAATTGTTGGTAGAGTGCATCGTCAACGTCAACGACAAAAAATGAGAGCAGTTTCCCTCATGCTCCCATCAGACGTGCAGTTGTCGGAACTCCTATCCAGCGGTCGTGTTGTGACGTTGACGCACATCACGCAGCCGACCGAAGTGGCTGGTCTATTTGCTGCCGAAATGAAGCGTGCGCACGTGCGCAGCAGTCACAAGCTTAAAGAAGAATTGACGCTGCCTGGTGACGACAAAACGAAGAACCATTCGCAGCAAACACAGCAACAACACAACAAGGCGACAACGACGTTGTTTGCCCACTTCGTGCTGCACAAGTCATGCATGAGTTGGAGCGCTGCGGTGGAGTTGCTGTCGACTGCTGCAGGTGTCCCACCAACTTTATTTTCCGTCAACACGTTCCTCGACGACCAAGGTTGTACCACGCAACTCTGTAGCGTCGAATTACCTCGATCAGTAGCCTCTGAAAATGATTTGGATGGCCAACGTGGACCTCATGAAGATGCCACCGCCATCGACGTGCTTTCGGGACTCTTTCGTTTGAATGCTCAACCAGTGGCGTTGCGCTTGCAATGGATCGGCATTCGAGACTTTGCGTGCAGTGATATGACTTCTTCTGTCACTAGCGCTGGTACTGATCGACGAGGATTCCGATGCAATCTGATGCTCCGAGGGTTTGCTGAGCGACCTTCTGCAATCCGCGCGGCGGCAAAACGTGCCGCATCGCTGTTTCCCAACTACTTTGCCCCAAGGCGATTTTTCTTCGGGGATCACGGCAATAGTCTCCAACAACCCTTTTGTTGGTACCACGTCAGTGAGGCGATATCGCGTAAGAATCATCAAGTTGCTCTTGCTATGCTCGTGCACATGTACTGGTTCGCAGCTGGCGCACAGTCGCATTCGGCACACAAGACGATGCGGCAAGTTCGACGTGCAGAAATTGAAGCCCTCTTTGCGGCAAACGTGATTCCGTCGTATCCGAACACAACATCGAAAGAGCCTCCTGGAGGCGAACATAATCAGCAGCAGCAACATCAACCTCTTGCGTTTATCAGAGGCTTTGCGAACCTCGTGCGTGGTGGCGAGACTTCTTCAGATCGATACAAGCAAGCTTACCAAGAGCTTGTCCCCCCTGGTGTTCAGCAGCTTGTACGAACCTCACGATACTGCCTCGTCTTCAACGCGATGTTGTCCTTGCGGCTTCTAAATAGAGCGCCCGTCGTACGACGATCTCAAATGGACCGAGACGAAGAGGAAGGTAGCAGTGCGTTCCAGGAGGATGACATCAATGATGACATCAATGATGACATGGATGATAGGGGAGAACATCGGACACCGATCAACAGTGTGGATGAGCGGTTGATAAGTGCACCGAGGGAGTTCGATTTGATTGCTATCCCGCGACCTCCTGCTAAGTCCCAACAAAGCGTGGCACCAATATCACCACCACCCGTGGTGGTCAGCAGCACCGAGGACGATGTTGCACAACACAGCAACATCACAGCCACTCCCACTCCGACGTTGTCGCCGTTGACCAGCACTCTGAACGACATTACTTCGTGGTTCGATACCGCCGCCGAAACAGAGGAGAAGGATGACACGTTGATGCGTGGTGTTGAAGGCGACAACAACAGCAGCCACAATAACGACGATGACGGACAAGTGCCACTGCAAGCTGCTGCAGCTCCTGCGACTACTGCTGCTGCCGCGCCGATCAAAACGCTCCTTCGTGCGGGTTTATCGATGGGTGGTGAGCCGTTCGCGTGGAAGCCAGAACTCTGCGGCACCGCTCCCTTGTCTCCCTCTCAGTTGCGTTGTTTGTCGCAAAGTGTGCGGAACCGACGACAGGACGACAACGCTGCGGAAATTCTTCGATTGGTACAAAATAACCCTCTCGGCTCATCGGTGGAATCACAACATGCGTCTGTTGTTGCTGCGGCTGCTGCGTTCGGCACCATCGGGATTGCAGATGCGCAGTCAGCTAACGGTAGTGACGGCGCGGTGGTTGTGTTACCGTTGGGCGTTGTCTCCCCAAGCTCTGCACAGCTGTGGGAAAACCTCGGCCTTACGCCGCCACTCTCAAACAGTCATCGAAACCAACTGCCGTTGACTCGTCGTGCTTTCTTAGGCCACCAATCCACATCACTGTCATCTTCTTACTCCTCCTCCAGAGGCGGGGGCGAGGAGGGCAACCTGCATCAAGGCGACTTCCCGGTGCGGCTGCGAACGGTGCCAGAGGTTGGAAATGCGCTCAGCGGCGTTGTCCTTCCAGCTGCTGATCCTGACGATGATGGTGGAGACGGGATTGTTCGACTAGCAACAGATGTAGAATTGTTACGAAGCGCAAAGCAAGGCCGTCGTTACGGCGGTACTCAATCCGCTGCTGCTGCTACGGCGGCCATATCAAAACGAGGTGGTCGGCATGAACGCTCCTCTCCGTCGATAGTGACTTGGGCCATTGGTCGACGAGGGCATATGTTGTCAGATCGACTACCAGTTGGCGCATTCGCCACAGACGCCAGCACTCTTAACAGCGGTGGGGCGGGGGTGAGCAGCGGACGGCGAGGAGGTAGTGGTGCATCGAGCCACGGAGGAGGGGGAGGAGGCGCGTCCACCACCACCACATCGTTAGCGCTTCAATTCGACGTTCCATTAGGTTGCTATGTGAGTTCCATGCTGCGTGAATTTGTGGCACTGAGGCGGCCATCATCCGCAACAACACACGCCGCGTCCACGACTGCTGCATCGAGCAGAAACTTCGACACCACCACCGCACGAAGCGTTGCGGACTTGAAGTCCAAACGCAGTAGCGCGGTAGTAGGTGCGTCAGCGGACACTACCACCGCCAGCGTGAATGATGTTGAAGGCAATCTTCTTGCTCTTACATTACGAGGCAATGTGACGCTGGAGGATGCAGTTCGAGCCGGCAAGGCGTCAGACGTGATGCGGTCTGGTAAGTCTGTTCCTCGATTCCTCGGCGTTGGTACCGCCGGCGACAAAGCGTAAATAGGCGACGACGAAGAAGTCCGTCGATGGATGGAACATTTCTGAGGAGATTGATTGGCTCCACACTTCCTCGAAGGCTCTTTTTCTTGTTGTGTGTTTTTTATTTTTCTTTTCCCAGTCATGGCGATGAAGTTGAACGGTGTGCACGACGAGCATTTTTTAGTCACATCTATTACAATGACTTTTCACAGAATCGAGGAGACCACGCACACAAAAAAACATGAATACGCTTTGAGACTCGCCGCCGTCTTTCTCTAAGGAAGGCTACAGTATTCTTCTGCTCGCTCTCATCTTTTTCGCTTTTTGATTTTGTCAAGAAATCATGTTGAACACAAGCACCACCACCACCACCCCCCTCACCGCACAATCGTTAGGGAGCACAACACTGCTTATTGACACCACTAAACAACATACACCACCGCATCAAAGCCCGATCGACGGCACCATCTTATCGGCTGCATTACAACCAAGCTCTGCTATTCACTTTGCTACGTATAGTCCCAACGGCACGCTGCTTGCGACAGGCAGCAATGACAACGTGACGCAGCTGTGGCGCGTTGCTGACGGTGTATGCCTTGCAACCCTCGCTGGTCACAGCGGCTTGGTAAATTCCGCTGCCTTTAGTCCCGATGGCACGTTACTTGCGACTGGCAGCGCAGACAGGATGACGAAGCTGTGGAGCGTTGGTGACGGTGTGTGCATTGCGACGTTTGTTGGCCACAGCGCCGCGGTGAGCTCGGTTGTGTTCAGTCCCGACGGCACGCTGCTTGCGTCAGTGGGGGCAGATGGCCTGTGGTTGGTTTGGGATATGAAATCAGACGTGCCATTGTGCTCCAGGATTGTTCCAGCAATGGAAGTTGAGGACGTGGCATTCATCAAGTGCGATAGTCAGTGTTGTGTCCTGGAGTATCGTTGCGTTGGGAGCCCGACGAAGCTTTCTGTGAAGTTTGAGTGGAATGCTCCGAGTAACGATGGTGTTGCGAAGGTTCCAATAGTGTCTCCGCATGTGTGCTTGGCGGACATAGCTGTTGGCTGGAAAGACATTGCCCGTGACTCGTTGAGTGTGTTGCGCAGCTGCAGCTGGGATGGACGAAGCTACGTACTGAGACTGTACCACTCCAACGTTATTCGTCACATTGCACATGAAGTTGCCGTTGCGCCGTATCTGCAGCATCCCAACATCGTGCGCGTGGTGGCCATTGTTGACTCCGCCGATGGTGACGGTCGAACTGTGGGACTGCTGATGGAGCTGGCGGAGGATTCACTTTCTGTAGTGTTGGCATCACCTTTACGCCCCTCAATAGCCACGTTATTGCGATGGCTGCACGAGGTTGCTCAGGCCATGGAGTTTGCACATGAATGCGGCGTGGTGCACAGCGACATCAATCCGGACAAAATCATGACTGTTGTCAGTGAGCAGCATGTGGTGGCAAAGGTGACTGACTTCGGCTCAGCGAGTATTAGATCCACTTTTGGTGCTTCAGCGACAATCGCGCGTGGAACGCCGATGTTCTGCGCGCCTGAATGCACCGTCGGTAGCACCGGCCCAACGAAGGCATCTGACGTGTTTAGCTTCGGCATGACGATGTGGTACGCGTTGGTGCCACAAGGGACGGACCTTGGCCTTGGTAGGAATGATGTTCAAGTGGCTCTGGCCCTGCTAAAGGGTTGCCGACCATCAGTGACAGCGATCGATCCGTCGTATGCCACCCTCATTGAGCGGTGCTGGGCAGCTGAGCCACTGGCGCGACCAAGCATGGGCGAGGTTGCAGAGGCTTTGCGCAAATTGGTTGCGTGCTTGGTGCACCCACCTCCAACCCCCTCATCGCAGTTGTGGGCAACGCTGCTGCAATCGTACAACATAGAAGCTGAGTGGAAAGCACTGCACTTTCATTCACAAGGAAAAATGCACTTCGCCGATGATTTGTTCTTGTCCGACGATATTGTTGATACATCCAACCGTTGTTATCAGCTGGTTGCCGGGATGGCGGGCTCCCTTTCGAGAAACGTCCGACGAGTCGTCATGTTGGGCACAAATGCGCGAACCACCAACTCGTTTGTTAATCTCCAAGAAAGAAAATTTAACAATTACAGCGTCAATGCTGTGAAGAACCCCAACGATGCTGCCTCAGCTGCCGGCTTCCAACGTTTGAATCAATCTTCCATTCCCGTTGTCACTGCACCGGGCAAGCCACTGCCTTGTGCTCGTTTGCTTTTTGGGTGGTATGGAACGTCGCCAGACAAGGTTACTGCTGTGTGCCGAGACGGCCCCAGCGCGCTGCGAACACTAGACTCTGGATATTTTGGTAGTGGGTTGTACTTTGCCCTTGAAGCCGAGTATGCTCTGCGCAAAAGTCCCCCGGACCCTGCTACTGGTGAGCGTGCAATGATCCTCTACGTAATTTCCCTGGTCGAACCGAAGGTGATCACCCCAGAAATTGACTATCGCCGAGTTGAGGACACTAGCACACCTCACCTGCACGGGTTCAGCCAGTACTACTCGGGCAACCCGACGACCGGGGTGGCCCTTGCCCATGGGTACGATTCGCATTTTATTCCTGTGAAGAACTACGAGTGCACGCACCCCCTCACTGGCCTTGCCACAACTCAGGATGTTGGGTATCAGGCCGTTGATGAGTCATCTGGCGCAGCAGAGGCGCATGAGATTGTGATTGGAAGTCGTTTTCGGTGTTTCCAATAGCAGTTGTGTACTTCAAAGCATAGGTATACATTTTTTTTTTTGTGGCGACTGTGTCGCTACCGTTCACAAAGAACGATAAACACAAACATATGAGAACATTTTTTTGCTTTTCAGTGTGAGTCTTTGCTCGCCCCTCGCGATGAGAGTAGCAACACACTTTGTGCGTGCCGTACGAACGGCGGTTGGTGATTGTGCTAATTGTCCGTAACGTAGTTTGGTTTATTGTAGTAACCCTCGCATTTGTGTTGTATGTGTTGCTCTGCTCTTTTGTCGCTCTCCGCATCAGGTCGCAATCACGAGGAAAAGCATGTTACACAAAGCTAGTATGTCTGTCATGGGTTTTTGTGGTAATCCGAATGTCAGTCCTGATTGACATTGAGTGTGCGTCCTCTTCCGCTTTAGAAGACAGTTTTAGCGCTTGCCATTGTGCACGAGTTATGAGAGAGCAGTACCAGGTTGCAAGTCTGCGACTCGGTAGATCTGCAGTTTCTCACTCCTCACTGTTCCGGTTATGATGCTGGGCCAGGCACTCAGCACAGCAAACATCATCCGGCCTGTTACTTTGAGTCCCGACGGCAGGCTGCTGATTTTTTTGCTTTTCAGTGTGAGTCTTTGCTCGCCCCTCGCGATGAGAGTAGCAACACACTTTGTGCGTGCCGTACGAACGGCGGTTGGTGATTGTGCTAATTGTCCGTAACGTAGTTTGGTTTATTGTAGTAACCCTCGCATTTGTGTTGTATGTGTTGCTCTGCTCTTTTGTCGCTCTCCGCATCAGGTCGCAATCACGAGGAAAAGCATGTTACACAAAGCTAGTATGTCTGTCATGGGTTTTTGTGGTAATCCGAATGTCAGTCCTGATTGACATTGAGTGTGCGTCCTCTTCCGCTTTAGAAGACAGTTTTAGCGCTTGCCATTGTGCACGAGTTATGAGAGAGCAGTACCAGGTTGCAAGTCTGCGACTCGGTAGATCTGCAGTTTCTCACTCCTCACTGTTCCGGTTATGATGCTGGGCCAGGCACTCAGCACAGCTAACACTTGAATATTAAACTGC
>CYKH01001786.1:1324-35862 GCA_001460835.1 Bodo saltans
TTGCTTGGTGTTGCGAAGGTTCCAATAGTGTGTCCGCATGTGTGCTTGACGGCCATAGCTGTTGGGACGGACATTGCCCGTGACTCGTTGAGTGTGTTGCGCAGCTGCAGCTGGGATGGACGAAGCTACGTACTGAAACTGTACCACTCCAACGTTATTCATCACATTGCACCTGAAGTTGCCGCTGCGCCGTATCTGCAGCATCCCAACATCGTGCGCGTGGTGGCCATTGTTGACTCCGCCGATGGTGACGGTCGAACTGTGGGACTGCTGATGGAGCTGGCGGAGGATTCACTTTCTGTAGTGTTGGCATCACCTTTACGCCCCTCAATAGCCACGTTATTGCGATGGCTGCACGAGGTTGCTCAGGCCATGGAGTTTGCACATGATTGTGGGGTGGTGCACAGCGGTATCAATCCGGACAAAATCATGACTGTTGCCAGTGGGCAGGACGCAGTGGCAAAGGTGACTGACTTCGGCTCAGCGAGCATTGTATCGACTGTTGGTGCTTCAACGACAAACGCGATGTTCTGTGCGCCTGAATGCACCGTCGGTAGCACCGGCCCAACGAAGGCATCTGACGTGTTCAGCTTCGGGATGACGATGTGGTGCGTGTTGGTGCCGCAAGGGACGGACCACGGCCTAGGTAGGAATGATGTTCAAGTGGCTCTGGCCCTGCTAAAGGGTTGCCGACCATCAGTGACAGCGATCGATCCGTATGCCACCCTCATTGAGCGGTGCTGGGCAGCCGAGCCACTGGCCCGACCAAGCATGGCCGAGGTTGCTGAGGCTTTGCGCAAATTGGTTGCGTGCTTGGTGCACCCACCTCCAACCCCCTCATCGCAGTTGTGGGCAACGCTGCTGCAATCGTACAACATAGAAGCTGAGTGGAAAGCACTGCACTTTCATTCACAAGGAAAAATGCACTCCGCCGATTTCCGATGATATTGTTGATACATCCAACCGCTGTTATCAGCTGGTTGCCGGGATGGCGGGCTCCCTTTCGAGAAACGTCCGACGAGTCGTCATGGTAGGCGCTGATCCACTGACTGTCAGCTCCTTTGTTAAGCTTCACGCGAAGCGCAGCGAATAGTCGTGCTGTTAACCCTGCGCTACGATTGAAGAACCCTCAGGATGCTGCCTCAGTCGCTGGCCTGGACCGTTTGAAGCAATCCTTCATTCCCGTCATCACTGCACCGGGCAAGCCACTGCCTTGTGCTCGTTTGCTTTTTGGGTGGCATGGAACGTCATCAGCCACCGTTGCAGCCGTGTGCCGAGACGGCCCCAGGGCGCTGCGAACACTAGACTCTGGATATTTTGGTGCTTGGTCGTACTTTGCCCTTGAGGCCGAGTATGCTCTGCGCTATAGTACCCCGGAGCCTGCCACTGGTGAACGCGCAATGATCCTTTTCGCAATTTCGGTGTCCCAAGTGAAGGTGATCACTCTGGAAGAGGATTATCGCCTAGTTGAGGGCCAGGACCCCAGGGCGCTTACACTGCAAGGGTTCAGCAAGTACTATGGCGGTGCGGACACTGCTATAGCCCTTGCCCGTGGCTACGATGCGCATTTTATTCCGGTGAAGGACTACGGGTGCACGCACCCGCGTGCAGGCTATTGCACTCCTTGCACCATTGGGTATCAGGCCGTTGATGAGTCATCTGGCGCAGCAGAGGCGCATGAGATTGTGATTCAAAGCCATCATCAGTGCATTCCGATAGCCATTGTGTACTTCAAAGCTTAGGAGCTCGATTCTAAGTTGGGAACACGTTGAGAAGAACTAGATGCACTACATTGACTGAAAAAAGAAGAAAAGAAAAAAAAAGAATGATCGAAAACGTTAGATGCTAAACGCGTCGGAGTCAACGAATACGTTGGAATGCATGAAGAAGGAATACTCAAGGGAATACTCAAGGGAACTGTAGTTAAGTTGGGAAGAAATAGACGCGACAGATGTGTAGGGAATGTCGTAAATCTGCACATTTGAAATTGCCACGGTTAGCAACCCACTGCCGCTCCATTCTCTAAATGTTTTCTCTTTTGTCATGTGAAGAATAACACAGTCCCAACGCACGCTACTTGCGTCAGTAGGAGCAGATGGCCTGTGGTTAGTTTGGGATACGAAATCGGACGTGTCATTCGTTAGCCGAACAGATTCCTTCGGCGCAACTGCCTTTGCAACACCATCGTTACTTGGCGCATTCCACTAATGACACTCCACAGAAAGCTTCTTGCCTTGCGGGTTCTTCCGCATGGCGTTCCGGGGGCCGCAGACAGTCGTCGGCTCCTTCTTTCCTTGCGGAAGCACTCCGTCTTGCCGAGTCTGATGACGATACCTGTTGTGTGGAAGCGGACCTTCAGGAGTTGAGCGCTTACTCCCCGATGGATGCGCTCCTGCCGCCGCTGCTGCCTCGCTTTCCGCTCCCTCACGGGCGGGAAGCACCAATCCTCCTTGGACCCTTCTCTCCCCCGCGGCCTTTCCTGCAGCCGAAGACGCCCCCCGGCCCGCATCCGCATAGCCAGTATGAGCGCGCGGCCAGGTGTAGGGTTATCTGTACAGAGTTGTTTTTCTACTGTTGTGTTTGTTTTGACTGATGATAGTTTTTTTTTTTTTGTTATGATTGTTGCTTTCTTTTTTCTTCCTAAACCACTTGACGATAACGAGCGAGACGTTGTTGATACACGATGCTTCCGCAGACGGGATTTGCACACAGTGATAAACGTCGTTGTTGTCCTTCGATCGAGCGAAGATGCGTCGTGCAACTCTTCTTGCTTGTGCTGGCTGTACTTCCAATCATTCTGATTGCTCTGCGCACCGACTCCTTTGCCTCCAACAACGTCACTACTTCCTCTCTGTTAGGCACACGCGACGACTCTCATCCACATCAACTGCAGCAACCGCAGATATCATCGTCGTCCATGAACGTCTGCGACCAACTGAGGACGGCGCTGCGAGGAAACTCTGCTACTGAGTGGTCACGCCGTTTGCTTCCTCACGTTTATCAGAAAGAGGGCCTCTTGCCTTCGAACGCACGTCTGGTTTTTGAAGTTCCTTCACCTAAGAGTGGCTTTGGATTGTGCAACGTCCGGTCATTTGTCTTGGACAGCCTTATTCTAGCTGCCCTTGTTGGAGCCGATATCATACTTCAACGTGCAGACACGCTGGACAGGCCTCACTCCGAACCCATCGCCCACCAGCTAGAAGGGTACTTCGATGTGCAACACCTTCGCGCCGAGTGGAAACGATTTTGTCCTTCAATGACTCTGTATCACAATCGGCGTAGTGAAGGGAGCCGCGGTCCTTTTCTTGAAGAGCTCGAAGGAGAAGAACTTGGTGGTGGTGCGTTGGTGACTCGGCATCCCACTCATATAGATGTCGGATCTACTCGATCTGATGAAGATGCCATCAACAACAATGTTGAGTATCGCCTGAGTAAGATGGACATGGACATTCGCAGTTGGTTGGCGGCGATTAAAAGGCGGTTATGGTTAGGGTCATGGTTAGGGTTAGGACGTGCCAAGAGAAAAATGAACGCAAGCAAGGCAGCTTATTACGTGATTATGATTCACAAGCCGGTGCTTTGGGATTGGGCGCTTCCTGTGGATGCAGATGCTTCACTTGGAGAACTTCGACGTGCGGTAGGGGCTTCTCTTAGATCACCGGAGTACATCACTCGCGTCGCGGCGCGAGTAGTCGATCACCTCAAGGCCCTCGGGGAAGAGTCTGGAAATGGACAACGCTTTTGTGGTGCCCACCTGCGGAGCGAACCGGACATGGTGAAACGTGCCGGTAAATTTGCAAACGGCACGCTGCTGACCGACTTATTTCTCGATGCTGTGTTGTGGCAGCAGCGGGGCCCGAAACAGTGTGGATTGGTGTACGTTGCAGCTGGAACGAAAGTTGATCTTGATCGTTTCTCTGCGCTGGCATTTGCTCACAACATCACGCTGGTGACGCTGAGCTCCCTGAACAAGACGACAACTTTCCTGACGGAGACTGCTCGGTGGTCGCACTCTCAAATGGCTGTCTTGGAGTATGAAATCCTGGCGGCCTCTCACAAGTTCTTTGGCGCATCATCAAGTAGCTTCAGCTGGAACTTAGCCATTCGCCGCTACTTTGCACAATCGACTGATACCTTGCCTCTCCGCGACATCATCCAACCTTTTAAGCCAATTCCGTATCACGACAACCTTTCGACGATCTACCTCGGGACGAATCGAAGTTCCCCGGACAAAGGCCTAAGTTCACAGGAGGTACTATCACAACAAGGTATGTGGCCATGAAATATATGTTCGGGCCGCGAGATTTGAACCCAAAAAGGGCTGGAGAAGTCAGCCTTCACAACGAATAGCAACCTGTGTGTGATGACTCCAACGTGTGCACCATCTCAAACAATCTATCGCACACAGCAGAGGCCTACAACTGCATCACAAATAACATCACCCCCCTCCACCACATTAACTGTTGTTGAGATTTTTTTTTAAACGTGCTCCGCGATTGTGGTGCCTACGCAGATTTTGCACGATTATTGTGCTACAAAAAAACAACCAAAAACCAAAACCAAAACCAAACATTTTTTCCTTAACTCTTGTTGAGATTTGTTTTTCAACCTGTGCTCCGCGCGATTGCGGTGTTCGTAGATTTCGCACGACTTTTGTGCTTCAACAAAACAAAACAAACCTTCGACTTGGGAGGTTTTATCTTAATTTTCTACTTCCTTGAGGCTCTCCTCGTGCGATGTGTTCTGTACACTTCTTTTGATCCTTTGCACTTTGCCAAGTCAAAAACACGATAGATATCATGTTGTCGCATCTCGGCGCAACCGCGACTCGACCAGTGACTGCAATTGCGTTGTACTTTGTGTCTTACGCGTGACGACTGGACCGACTCGTTTGCTGAGGGCATGGCCATGCAAGAGTAGGGGGGTGCTCGACACTGCTCACACACTCTTTTCACACTTCGATCTTTTCACGAAATAAAAATAATAGTAAGGAGCCTCTCCCACACATGACGCACACAAACACCATTACCACCACTGCTCCCCTCAACGCACAGTCGTTAGGGCACATCACGTTTCTTGTTGACACCACTAAACAACGTACACCACCTGTACGTTGTTTAGAGGTGTCAATACATAAACCACCCCAATTCCCAATGTGCTCTATCTTATCGGCCCAATTACAACTAAGCTCTGCTATCCACTTTGTTACGTACAGTTCCGACGGCACGTTGCTTGCGGACATCAATGAAAACATGACAAAGTTGTGGCGCGTTGCTGACGGTGTCACGGAACGTTGGGAACGACCGGTGTCGCCGAACCACTATTCCGTTTCGTTCAGTCCCGACGGGACGCTGCTTGCGACGGGGAGCGCTAACGGAACCACAAAACTTTGGCGTGTTGCTGACGGTGCGTGCACTGCGACCCTTGCTTTCCACAGCGCCGCGGTGAGTTCGGTTGTGTTCAGTCCCGACAGCACGCTGCTTGCATCAGTAGGATCGGATGGCATGTGGTTGGTTTGGGATATGAAATCAGACGTGCCATTGTGTTCTGGGATTGTTCCTGCAATGGAAGTTGAGGACGTGGGATTCATCAAGTGCGATAGTCAGTGTTGTGTCCTGGAGTATCGTTGCGTTGGGAGCCCGCTGAAGCGTTCTGTGAAGTTTGAGTGGAATGCGCCAAGTAACGATGGTGTCGCGCAGGCAGTTGCGCCGAATGGGTCTGTTCCGTTATGTCCGCATGTGTGCTTGACGGCCATAGCTGTTGGGACGGACATTGCCCGTGACTCGTTGAGTGTGTTGCGCAACTGCAGCTGGCGTGGACGAAGCTACGTACTTAAACTGTACTACTCCAACGTTATTCGTCACATTGCACCTGAAGTTGCCATTGCGCCGTATCTGCAGCATCCCAACATCGTACGCGTGGTGGCCATTGTTGATGCTTCCTATACTGACGCTCGAACTGTGGGACTGCTGATGGAGCTCGTGGAGGATTCGCTTGCTGCTGCGTTGGCATCACCTTCACGCCCCTCAATAGCCACGTTATTGCGATGGCTGCACGAGGCTGCTCAGGGTATTGCGTTTGCACATGAATGCGGCGTGGTGCACAGCAATATCAAGTTGGACACAATCATGACTGTTGTGAGCGAGGAGCAGCACGTGGTGGCAAAGGTGACTGACTTCGGCCCAGTGGGCATTGTATCCACTTTTGGACCTTCAATGAGCATAGCGCATAGAACGCCGATGTTCGTGGCGCCTGAATACGCCGTCGGTGGCACCGGCCGAACGAAGGCATCTGACGTGTTTAGCTTCGGCATGACGATGTGGTACGCGTTGGTGCCACAAGGGACGGACCTTGGCCTTGGTACGAATGGTGTTGAAGTGGTTCTGGCGCTGCAAAAGGGTTGCCGACCATCGGTGACAGCGATCGATCCGTCGTATGCCACGCTCATTGAGCGGTGCTGGGCAGCCGAGCCATTGGCCCGACCAAGCATGGGCGAGGTTGCAGAGACTTTGCGCAAATTGGTTGCGTGCTTGGTGCAACCACCGCCAACTCCCTCATCGCAGTTGTGGGCAACGCTGCTGAAATCGTACAACATAGAAGCTGAGTGGAAAGCACTGCAATATCGTACGGAAGGACGACTGTTCTTGTCCGATGATATTGTCGACAGGACTAACCGTTGTTATCAGCTGGTTGCCGGGATGGCGGGCTCCCTTTCGAGAAACGTCCGACGAGTGGTCATGGTCGGCACAAATGCGCGAACCACCAACACATTTGTTGTGTGTCACGAAGCTGAAGTCAGTAGTTGCCTCGTCAATGGTGTGACGAAGCCCATCGATGCTGCCTCAGTCGCTGGCCTGGACCGTTTGAAGCAATCCTTCATTTCCGTCGTCACTGCACCCGGCAAGCCACTGTCGGCTGCTCGTTTGCTTTTTGGGTGGCATGGAACTTCGCCAGACAAGGTTACTGCCGGGTGTCGAGACGGCCCCAGCTCGCTGCGAATAACGGACTCTGGATTCTTTGGTAGTGGGTTGTACTTTGCCCTTGAGGCCGAGTATGCTCTGCGCTACAGTCCCCAGGACCCTGCTACTGGCGAGCGTGCAATGATCCTTTTCGCAATTTCCGTGGTCGAACCGAAGGTGATCACCCCAGAAAGTGACTATCGCCGAGTTGAGGACCCTAGCACGCCTCACCTGCACGGATTCAGCCAGTACTACTCTTGCAACCCGACGACCAGGGTGCCCCTTGCCCATGGGTACGATTCGCATTTTATTCCTGTGAAGAACTACGAGTGCACGCACCCCCTCACTGGCCTTGCCACATCTCGGGATGTTGGGTATCAGGCCGTTGATGAGTCATCTGGCGCAGCAGAGGCGCATGAGATTGTGATTGGAAGCTGCTTTCGGTGTTTTCCAATAGCAGTTGTGTACGTCAAAGCATAGGATGTTTTTTAGGATTTGTTCAGCTACGTTGGGAACCCATAAATGGATGCGACAGTTGTGTAGGGTAACGCTTTCAGAAAACCGCATATTGAAGGAAGCGTTTTCTTTTGTTTTTTGAGACTGCGTTAGAGTTGAGGAAATCATACGAAACTAAGTGCATCCGAAAAGATGAGCACCCTGGAGACCGGCAGCTCTCCTCGGGTAGTACCCTCGTCACCAAAGCAGCCAGCAACAGCAGCAGCGTCGGCTGCTTCAACGCCGTCCCAACTAGTCCCGAAGCGCCCACCGAGCGGAGGTCACACAAAGCGCCCTAACGTCTCCGTGGCAGGGCTGGCAGCTGTGACGCAACAAAGGTCAACAACAGTGGCATCATCAGCGTCTTCGCCATCCGTACCAGCATCATCGCGCCCTACTAGTGCGTCGGCTGCAACGGCGTTGAACGCACGTCGGTTCATCGCTGTACCTTCGCTCCCTTCACCTTCCACGACACCAAAACCGAATCTCACGGGCAGCAGGCCCGTTAGCGCAGCATCACCCAGACCAACAGGCGGTGAGGCATCATCGGCCACAAAAGAAGATCATGGCATGATGAGCGAGCCGTTTCTTCGTCTTTTCCAAGATGAGGCCCTAGAGATGGCGGAGGTCGTGCTGGCTGCTCCTCCACCAGGAAGTTCCCCCACAACGCAGTCGATCGCTGCGACTCCACAATTCAAGACGCACAAAGAAGAAAATGGAGGTATCGGCGGACGACGTTCGGTATCATCGGAAAACAACAACAACACGATCGACGAGCTTCGTGCAAGCGGAAGTATCACCAGACGGGGGTCATCAGGCGACTATTCACAGCAGCAGCCTCCTCCTGCGTTGCTGCGCTCGTCGTCCAGCTCTAATGCACTCGGTGCGTCTCCTACAAGTCCTGTGGCAGCTGCTGCAGTGGACCTGAAAGAGCGCACATCACCGCCCCTCATTCTCTCCGGTGCGTCCACTAACATTTCGCTCGTATTTCAGAGCATCATGAACAAGTTATCCGAGGAGGCCGATACGTTCAGCAGCTTCGCAAATGCCTGCGAGACGGCGATGACTCGTGCTGAGGTTGCATGTGAGGGCATCGAGTACCCTCGTCAACTGGAGGCAAGCGTGGCATCCGCGCTCCTACTAAAATTGACTCCGCTGTTAGGAAACGTCTATGGGCCGCTGGTACACCGCATTGTTCTCCGGCTGATGCTTGGCACGTTCTCCCACATCCCAGATACGGTGCTGCACTCCTCGCCAACGACGCAGCCCACCAACAGCGCGTTGGTGCAACTTGTGCAAGTTCCGTCTTTTGGTACTCGCTCCAAGTCTCTGCGAGTGGAGTTGGAGAAAACAAAAGAAGCGCTGAAAAGTTCTCGCCACACATTACTCACCAACACGTCGCACTTGTTTGTGATGGCGGAGCGGAATGCGTCCGGTCGTCTTCGCGTTGTGTTCGACACGTGGCGGTCCCTCGCAAGCCGCCGGAAGAGGTTCGACACCAGCTTTACCGCGCTGAGGTCTCGACAGCAATCTGCAGTAATCAAGCGGGAATCGTTCCTTCGCTGGTTACATTTTGTTCAAATTCTCAAAAACTCTCGCGGTACAAACGTCGCATCGTCAAACCACGAACGACTGAACTCTCGCGTGGTGGAACTCCAAGTTCGTTGCTCTCAACGCGACGAACAACTCAACGCTCAACGCGTCGCGAAAGAAAAGTTTGCGGCGCGCTGCGAGCGTCTTGAGGAGCTGTACAATTACGAGAAGGAAGAGCTGTCCAAGTGCAGGTCGAAGCTTGTGTCGATGGATCAGGAAGTGCAGCGCTTCCGCTCCTTCTCTGTTCAAACATTTCAAGTGCTGGATCGTGTGATGAGTTCCATACCGTTGTTCCTTGGTGGAAAAGCGGTGTCGGAGTTGGCGCACAACTCCACAATGATGCGGGACTTGAATATTCGCAAGAACGCCGAGCCGATTCGAAATCCGAGCAGCACATCCGCCAGTGTGCCGACACGCCTACGACTCACATCGGAATACACAACGCCGTATCATGTACACACAGGAGGAAGCGCGGAGTTGGAGGGGTATGTGGACGACGCCACGACTCTGGTGACACGCTGGGTGACCGTTTCGCGTGATGACGCTCGCCAGTTTATTGAAACGTGCCGAGCGCAAAAATTCAGCTTGTCGAAGGATGCGTTTGCCGCTTCTCTCGATGAAGATGATCTCTTCCGAGCGCAGCTGGATTCCGAGCAGGTCACCCTAAAGCCTGTCCGAGATTTTGGACGCGATCTCGCCGACGGTCGAATGTATCAACTCATCTTGTGGCGTATTATGTGCCATCGCTACGGCAACACAGCATATCTTGACGTACACCAACCCATCGCTCCCTACCCACTCGCAGATAGCGCCGCAGAGCGTATGGAGATTGTGGTGCGCATGTCGAGAGTATTGGGCGTCGATGGCGGGCGAAGTGCCGCGGATTGGGCAGCCGTGAAGGGAGGGTCTGTTGAGGCACGCAAACAACATTTCTTGTTCTGCGTTCGTATCATGACGATGCAAGCGACTTGCACTCCCCACTTCACGCGACTGTTTTCCACTCGCCAAGGTCACACGGCTAGTGCAATGACCGCGACGCATGTTCAGCAACTTTTACAATCCATCAATGACAAGTTAGATTTGACAGAGAAGTGGAACGTTGCGGTGCGATGCGTCAATAACTACGCGGCGTTGGTTGCCTCGAACAGCGCTTCCATTGATATTGGTAGTCACAAGACTCCCACCGTCAACAAAGAATACTGTATCGACAAGCAGGTGATTTTAGAACAAGCCTTGCCTCAGTCGCTTCGATTTGCAAAAGAAGCTGCGAGTTCAGTGGCGAGTTCCGCAAGCGCTGCCACCGCAGTGCGGCGAAACTTAGGCACGTTCTACGGAAGCAGCGACGCAAACAGATTCCAGCGCCAGCTGCAACAGCTAGACGATCCCAACAACAACAACGGGGCCACGAGTGGAGGTGATGAGGACGATGGCAGTGCGGGATCACCGACGAACGCATCAGCAGTGCCTCAGTACCAGACACAAACGATGCAAGCCGCGACGTTCCTCTGGTCCGAAATGAATCACATCCTCTCTCAGAATGCAACGGAACTTCAACGAGTTGCGTGGCACTACGCTGCGTACTCTGCACCTGATGTGGCAGGCTGCAACTGGGACACTCCTGCGTGGATGCGTTTCACAGAAGATGCTCGGCTCCACATCGATAGACACGTCTCCAAATATGTCAGCGATGCAGTGTTTCGATCACTCGCTGCGCCTAACCCTCAAACGGTTGCTGCAGCGATTGTCGCGTTACAACCGGCGCAGCTTCAGCCTCGATTGTCGAACGCCTCGTTAAGCAGCAACAACTCTGCTGGTGCTGGTAGTCCAAACGCCAGGTCACGACCAGGAAGCGCCAAAGGACGAGGGTCAGACGCTGGGATGGCCAATAACGTCGGTGTTGGAGGCGGTGGTGACGATGGTGACGTTGCCGGTGGCCACTACTACCTGATGCCCATTACCTCGCTCCCCACTGCAATTGCGCGCTTGTTCCTTGCTCGCAGCCTCAGCCCACCCATCCCTTCACAAGGATGGACAGACGTGGACCGCGCCGTGGAACTATTCCGCTTGTTCGTGCAGCAGGTCATTTTAGCCCCACAGTACGTCCCAAGAAGTTTGATCGACGACTTTGTCGCAACGTTCCAATTATCAGGCGTTCAAGACCTGATGAAACTTCACCGAGAGCCACTGAGGAAATTGTTCAACGACTTGTCATCGCGGGATACCACCACGCAGCTTTCACGCATTCGTCTTGATGCTTTCATTCAGTTCGCGACAAGGGAGGTGAAACTCATGCCTGTGGTAGAGGTTGCGGAAGTGCTCCGTTTATACCAAACGTGCCGCATTGGCGCATCGCTTGTAGGTCCGTTGAGCCGAGGATCCGCTATGGTCGTCCCCGGGCTAGACCTCAACGGCTTCGTCATGGCGTTGATGCTGCTGAGCCGCATCCGTTTTGGTTTCCCGATGCTCCATATTGGAAATGCGTTGCAGCAGCTGTTGACCACTGTGGTGTTCCCAGCGGTTCAATTTAGAATGAAGCTGAAGTGGGGAACGCAGGTGACGCCCGCTGATGCCAGCCTCGCGAGCTCTCCAAAATAAGAAAAGCCACACACTGCTGTGGCAACAACAAAAAGTGTTCAGAATCACAAACCAAAGTTAGATGGGAGTGGAAATCGTCGTTACTGGCGACAGCAATTCGGTGTACAGAACTTCTTTTTTTGTATTCTCAACACACGCACAAAATGTGAAACTGTGCTGCCACAGTGAAGTAACATCTCGATATCCAATTTCTTGTTTCGTTTTTCGGCGGTCCAAGTGCAGTGCGGACGCGAGGGACGAATAATAACCGCATAGAAAGAAGTTGTTAGAAAACAAAAAAAAAACAAAAAACAACAGACTACAAACAAAACGAAAGCAATGGGAGTCCACAGGGTCGCTCTGGTCTCCGATTTTTTCTACCCTGGATTCGGTGGGGTGGAAATTCATATGTACAATATTGCACAGTGCCTCATGCGACGAGGCCACAAAGTGATCATTATCACTCGTGCATACGGCGATCGAAACGGCGTTCGTTACGTCACCGGTGGGCTTAAAGTGTACTACCTTCCATTTGTCGGTGTCCGCCTTCCTCCTGGCACGGTGACGCTGCCCACCATCTTCGGATGTTTTCCCATTTTGCGAAGTATTTTTATTCGTGAAGGGATCACTATTGTACACGGACATCAAACCACCTCGAACTTATGCCACGAAGCGATGTTCCATGGCGGCGTGATGGGGTTGAAGTGCATTTTCACCGACCACAGTCTTTTCGGATTTGCAGACGGCGCATCGATTCACATCAACAAAGTGCTTCTCTGGTCCCTTCGTTGCGTGGATCAAGTGATTTGCGTGAGCAACACCTCCCGGGAGAACACCGTGTTACGCGCTCAAATCCCTCCGAGCCGCGTGAGCGTCATTCCGAACGCCACCGACACGTTGGCCTTCACCCCTCCGGATGACATGAAATATCGATCATGGAGCGCGAGGACTGACCGTGAGGGGATCACCATTGTTGCTATCACTCGGCTGGTGTATCGGAAAGGCTCGGATTTGTTTGTCGATGTCATTCCTGAGATCTGCAAGCGTCATCCTAACGTAAGGTGGGTAATTGGTGGAGACGGGCCGCGGAAAACACAGCTCGACCAGATGGTGGAAAAGCACGGTCTGTTTGACCGTGTCAAGATGCTCGGTGCGCTGAAGCATAGTGAGGTGAAGGGCGTTCTGAATCAAGGACAAATTTTCTTGAATTGTAGTTTGACAGAGGCGTTTTGCATCGCGCTGATTGAAGCGTCGTCGTGCGGATTGCTGGGCGTTTCTACCAGAGTTGGTGGCGTCCCAGAGGTCTTGCCATCAAGCATGCTAGTGTTGGCAGAGCCGGAGCCGACGTCGATTATCGTTGCACTGGAGGAGGCGATTGCAAAAGCTCCGTACATGTCCCCGTGGGAGATTCACGACAATGTGCGACGGTTTTATAGCTGGGATTGGGTGGCAGAGCGAACGGAGCGGGTGTACGATCGCGTACTCCACAGTGAGCCGCCTGCGCTGTGCGAGAAGCTGGTGGAGTTCACGTCTGTTGGCCGTGTGTACGGGTGTATCTGCATGATGTTGTATGCACTGGACTGGCTGTTCCTCCAGTTCTTAGAGTGGTGGATGCCTGCTTCGAGTGTAGACGTCGCCCCGGACTTCCCTGTAGCGGCGTTTCATCGTCACAGAGACAAGCTTGACAAAGATCTCTGAGAGAAGGGGTGGTGCTTTTTATGCTATGCATATGCAAAAAAGTTTTGTTCTCCCAACGAAAATGAGAGTTCTTGAAACCACATTATCAATTCACTTATTCCGCCTCCCTTTCACTCTCGTATCAAACATACACAGCTCTTTTTCACATAAATTCCAAAAAAAAAAGATGTCCATTGACTGGAACTCTGTTCGTACTCACATTGATGGGGAATGGGATGAAACCATCATCCCCACTCTCAGTGACTACATCAAGATTCCCAACCAGAGTCCCCACTACGATTCTGAGTGGGCAACGAACGGCCTGATCGAGGACGCGTTCAAGGTGCTCATTGACTGGCTCAAGAAGCAGCCGGTGAAGGGCATGACGTTCGAGCTGCTCGAGGAGCCCGGTCGCACCCCCTTCCTCTTCATCGAGATTGAAGGCTCCACCGCGACCGCCAACACGCTGTTTATGTATGGCCATATGGACAAGCAGCCCCCGCTGTACCCCTGGTCCGAGGGTCTCGACCCCTACACCCCCGTGTACCGTGACGGTAAGCTGTACGGCCGCGGTGGTGCTGATGACGGCTATGCGATCTGCGCCGCCATCACCTCCATCGTCGCTCTGCAGAAGCACAACATCCCCCACGCCCGCACGGTGGTCACCATCGAGGCCTGCGAGGAGTCCGGCAGCTTCGACCTCCCTCACTACATCAACAAGTGCAAGGGACGTATCGGTGATGTCGACCTCGTCGTCTGCCTTGACAGCGGGTCCATGAATTACGATCAGCTCTGGCTGACGGGCTCCCTTCGTGGTGTTGCGGGTGGTGTCCTCACCGTTCAGGTGCTCGACGAGAGCATGCACAGCGGTATCGCCGGTGGTGTTGTGCCCGATGCGTTCCGTATCATTCGCCACCTTCTTGACCGTATTGAGGACTCCGCCACTGGCGAGTTCAAGGTTGCGGAGGCGTTCATTCCGATCCCCGATGAAATCCCCAAGACCATGGCTGCCTTCCACGAGCTCGACTTCGTTGGCACCTTTGCCCTCTCCAAGGGCGTCAAGCCCGCCCCTGGCGATAACGTCACCCTGGCCCTGAACAACTTCTGGCGTCCCTGCCTCACCGTCGTGGGTGCTGACCTCCCCCACCCCACTAAGGCTGGAAATGTGATTGCTGCTAAGAAGTCCGTGAAGCTCTCCATCCGCACGCCCCCTGGTATCGACGCCAAGGAAGTTAGCATCGTCGTTGGCCGCATCCTCGAGGCGGATCCCCCACAGGGTGCCAAGGTCACGTACGAGGCCGAGGCTGCCGCAAGCGGCTGGTCTGCCCCCATCCTCCAGGACTGGCTGCGCACCGCTGTCAACGAGGGCAGCGAGTTCTACTTCAACAAGCCCTTCGCCCTCACAGGCCTGGGTGGCAGCATTCCTTTCATGGGCATGCTCGGTGAGATGTACCCCAAGGCTCAGTTTGTCGTTACTGGTGTCCTCGGTCCCCAGAGTAATGCTCACGGACCGAACGAGTTCCTGCACGTGCCTTTCGGTAAGGGCGTCACGAACTGCGTTGCTCGCATCGTCGCTGCCCACTACGTGAACCAGCTGTCCCAGCAGTAAGGGCGGTGGAGGGTTATCACGGATGGGTGAAAGAACGGTGTCAAGAACGGGGAATAAAAAACCTTCATGCATCGTTTTGTTCACCTCCTCTTTTTTCTTTTGCACTTTTGCTCCCACTTTGAGGGGGTAAAAACATCGACGCGCGTTTGGAGCAATTCGTTTTGCTGAGGTGAACGGAAAATATTGAACGTAACGGCTTTTACTTGACTCTTGCTCGGTCAGTCCTTCCACGTTGCGGGGAAAGTGTGGATGACAAGCAAGAGGTGCGATGAGTAACTCCAAAAAAACACAAACTCGCAACGTACTTACCAAATAATCAGCTGATCACAATTCAGTGAACTATCATTTTAGCCACTTTTTCCCCCCTTTTTTGACAAACATTCAGAGCCACGCGTAGCAAAAAGGGAGAAATAGGTTAAAAGAAAAAGCGACTCATTACTTTGATGCCACACACGGACATCGAACACCATAGCCCACCACCATACCCGAAGAATTCTCGCGCCACACCACTGGACGCAGGAGAATCGACGAAGATATAACGACGAGAAGTACTTATAAAAAAGAAACAAAACAAGGAGTAAGTAGACCTCCTTCCGAAAGAAATAGCAAGCACACGTCCTTTTCCTTGCGGCATTGCTTGCACCGGTTGTGTTGAGATACACAACATCACTCGTACAAAAGTGACCCCCAAGAAACTACTACAACGTCCAACACTATTGCTTGACGCAACGCTCATTAGTTGCTTTCTTTAAAATGGGAAATTCTTGTACGTCAGAATGCAATCGTCAAAATGAAGATGATGCTCAGTATTCGCCTCCATCCCGTCGACAGCAAAAACAGCAACTGCAACACGGTGCTATGGAGGAGATGAATGCGACAACATCAGTGCTGCCGTCTGCAGCCGTGGCCTCCCGAGGAGGCGGCGGCGCGCCCGCAACTGGTAGTGGCGCATCGCTGTCGTTGTCTTCTCCGCTTGCGGACGTGGATCAGTTAGTGGCTAGACGAAGTGCCAGCACAGCAACCAGCGCTAGTTCCACAAGTGAAACTCGACAACCAACACATCAGCAGCATGCAGACGCCGAAGGCAGCCAAAGTGCATCGGGAGGACCTGCTGGAAGTGCAGATCCGTCGTCTTCATCTCTTCAAGAAGGACGACGCAGCAGCAGCAGCGGCAAGAAATCCCACCACCGCCATCGTCAGCATCGCCGCTTGTCAGGACCTCCAAACGTTCCGATCAGCGGAGTTGTAGGGGCGACGCCACCCGCCGAGCGCGTTTTGAGCGTGAGAGCAGCACCACCAGGTGCTTCATTTGACATTTCCTCACCGTCAAATGAGTTATCATTAGGAGCCTCTGGGCGAGGCAGGAGAGGCAGTTGTAGTGACAACGCTGTTCAAAATCCTCTCAGCCACCGCCCCTCCTCGAGCAGCCAGGAAGACGATGACGCAACAACCACCGCCACAACGGTGACCACCGCAACCACAGCGAGCCCACCCCCATTGGCGCATTCCCCGCAGTCCACCGTCCCAAGTCCCACTCCTCCTCTTACGATTGAACAGTGGAAAACGCAACAACAACAGCACCAAGTGCAAGATAGTCAGAAACAATACGCACCACCGGCGGCATCCCCCTCAACGCCGCTAGCGCCTGCCTATGTGCAGCCTGTTGCACAACTCACACAACAGCAAGCACAGCAGCAGCAGCAGTCACAACCGCCGAAGAAAAATGATTCTTCGAAGAAAATTCGCCTCACAAATGAGATGGCCGATGCTCCCCATTATCACCGCCGGGTGTTACCTCCAACAAATCATCATACCGCAACAACAACAACAACAACAACACCAGCCGTCACTAATAAGGGAGAAGTTAACACGACTGACGAGGCACAACCACCAGGTGGTGCATCAACGATAACAAATACCGATGAGAGTGTTGCTCAAAAGTCAGTTTCGCCACCACCACTACCGCTACCAGCGAAGGCAACAACGGTGTCTGCTGTTGAACCACTCGCTCTCCAACAAGTCTCGTCTGCGGTGATGTGGAGCATCGACGACATTCCACCAACACCATCACTACCTTTCGGTTCCTCCGCTGCATCCAACAAGATCGGCGGTGTTGCTGGAAGTACTAGTGGAGAGGAAGCGCCGCCACTTGACTTGATTGCAAACTTAGCGTCGTTCCAGAAGCAAAGTATTGATACACATCCAAGTCTAGAGGAGTTGGTTCATCTGCATGTCACCACCACCACCACCAACATTGTGCGGAAAAGCTCCACCACGTCATCAGGAGGAGACAACAGAGGAGGAGGAGGGAAGTTAGGCGGCCAGCCTCCGTCGCACAGTTCCATGAACTCCACTGTGGGCACTCACCAATCGATTCCACTGACACACACAACACAAAATTCCACATCGAATTACCTCGGAAGTTCAACAGGTGGTGGTGGTGGTGGACTGCCGCCCAGGTCTCCATCAGGTTCCATCACAGCTGCGTCGCGTCAAAACAGCAACGGTATTGTTGTTCCCATGCTGGTTCACCAACTGAACACGAGCGAAAGCAGCACGAGTAGCCCACAACAAAGCTTGCGCGCTGAAATTTCGAACTCGCCGCAGTTATTTTCACCAACTATCTCGCAGCAGCAGCAGCAACAACAACCTCATCAACATGACTTACTGCCGCATGGAACGCCAGCGACGACAGCGTCGACAACAATGGCGTTGGCGCTAGCTACCTCCATCACCGCCAACTCAACTCCCGGCGGCGGAGTCGTCAACGGCTCGATGAGCCTCGCCTCATCCGTGTCGGGCGTGCTACCAATGGGAGGTATTGCTGGTGCAGCGTCCTCATCAAACAACTTCTCTCCCCTTCACCACCATCATCACACCGCCAACGGTGGTGACATGGCGCGGATCCTTTCGACTTCGCAAGGAAGTGAAATCAGCGTTGATGCTTCACATAGTGGTGGCACGGCCAACGGACCTCCACTTTTATCGTCGTCTCTCCAAGCCCCGAATATTCAAGCAGGCGGCGGCGCTTCCTCCCTCATGGACTCTGCGTCTGTGACGAGACGACGCGCTAGCAGCAACAATAACTCTCAATCGCGTGCATCGCCGTCTGTGCAGATGTTGCCTGAGGTCGTTGATCACGCCATGCCCTCAAGGCGCAACTCCACCACCACGACACTGAACAGCAGCAGAAACAACAACGCCGGCCACCACCACAGAACATCATCTCCGCCAATCGCTCGAGCTGGAGGAGGAGGAGGAAATAGCACCAGTAGCACTTCTGGCACTGGATCATCATCTGCGTCGTCATCCGGCCGAGTGTCGTCACCATCGTACACACAGGCAGAGAATCACGCTGCGATGCTTATCAACAGGAAATACCAACGCGAAGGAGAGCAGCAGCAACGGCGGGCACAGCAACGGAGTCAAAGTCAACAACAACAACAACAACAACAACAACAGCAGCAACTGCCACGGCACGAATCCTCCTCACATGGAAGTGGCAGCGGCAGCGGTGGCAACATGTCGCGACTCCCAGCAGGTCTGGCTGGTGCAACGCAGCCCAACATGTCAGGCCTCTTCATCCGCAATGGTGGTGTCGGAGGAGGAGGAAGCACTTCGACGGGAGGTAGTCACAGCAGCCGAACTGTTGGTGGCGGTCTTCTTCTGGGGAGCACCATTGGGGGAAGCACCACTTCGGGGGTTGGAAGTGGGTACTCAGCACAGCGTCGTGAGGGCGGGATGCTGATGATGAGCAGCGGCATGGTTCATGCTGAGTTGGGATGGTCGGAGATGGCAGAAACGCGCGCACCTTCTCTTCCACGTGGCGAGAGTCATGCTGCTAAGACGGCAGACCCACTTCCACAAATCTTGTTTGCAGAGCCAGTACCCGAGCCAGTTCCACAATCAAAATGACATGTTCATTATGGTTGTCAAAATTCAAAGAAAATCTTATTTTTATGTCCCTTTCCTGATTTTTTGTTACCTTGTGGTCTGGGAAAAAAAAAAACACATACTTGTCGTCTTTATTGTTGTGCAAGTCAACAATTAGATGGGCACCCGTTTTTTTTTTTCCCCCGCCCCACACGCGCGTGTTTCACGAGAGTACTTCCCACCTGCCTTATTCCCCCCCCACTTGTTGATATGTTGATATGTTTGTCTCGACCACCGCTCCCAATTCACACATGTCCTATTTTTTTTTTCCAACCTCTCCTGTTCCTCCTCCTCCCTCACTACGAAAGTGTTCGCATTAAGTCAAGACGGAAGAAGTGGTAACCTAAAAAGGACGAAAGCCATTTTTAGTTTGGAAGAAAGACTGCTATTTAAAAAAAAAAAGAAAGAAGAGTATAAGCACAGGAAAGTTAATGAAACGGCTTTATCTCTTTTCCGTTGTTGGCTTCGCAGTTTTCCCCAATTTAGCAGTTTTCACCCTCGTTGGCAACCAATCATCAGCACCATCATCGCGAAATGGCGAACTAGTACTCTTTTTCACTTTTTCTTTTCTTTTTAAATTGTCGTCGCGTAAGACACCAGTCTCCGTCACTATTTTCATTTTTACCGTATTTATTTCGTTTTTGAGAAGGAGAGGCGTGAGGATCGAAGCAGCTTGAAGCAAACCGAAATAATTAGTTTCCAAAAAAGTTCTTTTTTTTTTTTCCGGGTTTTGCTTCCGCTCCTTCAGTTTCGATCGCACACCATTCCCCTCTTTGTGGATTTTCTCGTTTTTGCTTCCTCTATACAAAAAAATAATTCTTTTTGCTCACACCACCACCACAAACACAATTCAACAATTCAAACGAGAGCTGAGATAAGAGAAACAAACAAACAAACAAACAAACAAACAAACAAACAACAATGAACACCAAACATGAAGCGAAAGCAAAAAAAGAAATCAACTGGTTAGTAAGCCACAAACGTTACTGCCACTCTCTCCTTCACACAAAGATAAAGAAAAACACGTAAGTCACTGCAATCAAATTTTTTGTTGGTGGCGCTGGAGATCTTGCGAGATGTTGAACAAAATAATTCACTTCGCCACTCTCCCACCTTCGAAGAATCCTAGTACTGTTTTTTTTCTTTGTTGTAGAAAATGAATGAAACGTCAATTTATGAGAACAATTTTTAACGTAGCAGTGAGAATCTCCCTAGTCCTTGTGTAGTGAAAGGCGTAGTCACACACAAAAAAGGAGCACACACGTGAAAGAGTGCATTGCAACTGATTTATGTGTGGGACGGACTTTTTTTTTCTCACACTCGGATTTCTATCTGTTTCTTTACACCCTTTTTTATGCGTGAACTCTCCTTCAAATCACAAAAACACGCTGCTTTTCCTTTCCCCTTAGCGTTTTCCATTCGTCCAACCCGAAAAGCACCTGGCATCCGAAAACGACGAATTTTCCCCCTTTCCACTTCCTTCCTTCCTTCCCTCCATAATATGTTTCTCTTTGCTGTTCCACAGCGCTTCCACTTTTTTTTTGTGTGTGTAAGAATCGTTTTTTCTGTTCCTCAATTTCGCCTCTTTTGTTCATCGTTAGAAAATGTGTCGCTTGGCCCCTTTTTTGTACTAAGGTATCTCCAAATCAGAACTTTCATAAATACACGAGATGTGAAGAAAACTCTTTGCTGAAACAACATATAATTAATACGGAACTCATCAATGGAGCAATTGCCGCCACCATCACCACCACCACCAGTGGCGCGACGATCAAAGTCAACAAAACTGACAAGTATGATCAAAGATGGCACCATCATCATCCCCACATCCCTTCTTCACAGCCAAACACAACGCCACCACCAGCAGCAGCTCAAGCCGTCGACAAGAAGAAAACGACTGAGAGGAGATGCTGATGACGACGATAGAGAGGCGGCAGCTTCGGCGCTGTCAGATTGCATTGCTGCCGTCGCAGTGCTGCCCTCGATTAAAGCATTGATCGCTACGGTTGCTGGACTGGCGAAGCCTGGAGTTGCGGTCAGCCTCCAGTTTATCTCTGAACATTGGGGAGTTGATCGACAGGTTTGCTTGGTAAGCACAGGACTTCGTCGCAAGGAGAAGAACGAGAGGAGTGGTGGTAGTGGTGGTGGTGCACAACATCACGAAACTGTTGTTGATGTTGATGCCGAAGTGAGTGACGACTGGACAGCAGCAACGCAGCAAGTGCCCGCCGCGGGAGTGACAACGAATCATAATCATGCACAAGAAATCGGTCCGTACACCAAAGTTCGCTCTTCACGAGTCTTACTTTCCGCGGCTGCTGCGGTATCTCACAACGTACCGCACTCAGCGGAGTTCACGTGCGCGGCAGTCTACAGAGATGATGATGATGATGATGATGATGATGATGATGATGGCGGGGATAGTGATGACGCAGATGATGATCATCATCACGTTGATGAGGGGTGCGATGGATCGGCATTCACACTAATTGATGACATCATCAACACCATGCATTGGATTGAGAAAACTTCTAACGGGATGTTGGCTGACGGACGATTCATTCAGTCCGCTGCAACGATTGCAAAACCATGCACGTGTGGTATTCTTCAGTTTAGTAGTGGATCATGCATTCCCCGGCGTGTTGTCCTTTGTCAACGACACTGGCGCCAGAACTGGGAGCAATGCTTCAGCGTCGCATCACTATACCGCCAACCTGCTGTTGCTGATTTTGCTGCTGCTTCAGTTGCAACACGAGGAGAACGATCCTTGTGGCCACGAGGACGTGGCAGTGCCCGACAAGCGGCAGTTCACAGAGGAGGAGGAGGAGGTGGTCCATTCCGTCGCCACCCTTGTCTCGCGCAGACTCTCATCTCTTCTGGTGCAGCACCACCACCAGCGACGACGTCAGGGGGCATCATTTCACACCAACATCATTGTACGCATCAATACGGGCTATGTGCTGTTCACGAAGAAGTTCCTGAAATGATGTTCTCAGGGTCGCTAAGAGATGAAAAAATCGATGACCGATGGTGTCGAATAGATCATCGCAACGACGTTTCGCCTGTGAAGGGCAGAAGAAGAGTGGTTGAGGCGTTCGTCTCTGCGACACTCCTGCTTGACGTGTTGACCCGACTTGATGCAGTGGATCGTGGGGGAGGAGGCGCAACCACCGGCGGCGGCGGCGGCCATTCATCCCTCCCCGTGAGGTTGTACGTCACAGAACGCTCGTTGGTTTTAGATATTGCGCCGCAATCGCGTCCAACCGGTGGCAATGGTGGAGAAGATGGCGAGAGAGACTTTGGATTCTTGCGCCAATCCGAGTACCAACTTCCCAGGCTGTCGTTGCCCACTCAACACGCGTACCGGCAGATGGAGGGAGGCACGGTCAGTTGCGCTTCCGACAATACTCAGTTCGGTGAAGTGGAGGCGGACTGCAGTACTCACATCGCACTACTCAGGGATGAGCTGGTTCACGGTAGTGGTGGTCCTGTTCAGCGTGGTTGCAGCACTTGGCTACCGCTGTTCAGTGATGGCACGAAGCCGGAGGATTTTTATCTGGCCTCTCATGCGTCTCTTGACAGCAACTTTGAGCTCAAACCGACATTTACCTTCCGCGTGGACCTTAGCGACGCCATCAACCTCTTGCACGCGGTAGACACAGCCTTTAACCTCCAAACCACTATTCATGACTTCGCTGGCTCGGGTGAAGTTACAATGTGCATCGACGTTAACCCACATAGTGGGTTGTTATCTTTGGTTTGCGTGGTGAACCGAAAAATGACGCAGCGCATCCAGTTGCTCGATTGGGGACCAATGGTTCTGGATCGTCACCACGGTGACATCGAATTATTCAAAGCGTTTGAAGAAGATGCCTTGAGGTACCCCAGCAAGTACTCAGCCCGAGTTCCATCTGAATGGATCTGCGATGAGAACAACATCCTGAAGGTCATCGATTTCCTTGCACCGTTTCGCGCTTTGTTAAATGCAAGTGGCAATGGCGGCGGTGGCGTTGAACTGTTTATGACAGTTGCTCCGTTTAGCAGCGAGCTGCTCTGGACGGTGCGCATCCCTTCAGTCAGTCTTAACTCTACAATGCTGATTCCTGTTTTCAATTGATTGATTGTGGGACAGACTCAGCAGAATGAGCGCGAACGTTGTTCTTTGTTGGATTTTTTGACAAACGTCCAAAACACACGCATTTAATGCAAGCAACGTTATTCAAAATTCTTCACAAATCACAAATCATAAAAGTACATCATCATCACACATTTCATGATACGCCTGCGCACAACACCGCATTTAACTGCAACTTTTTCTCTTCGCGCAGTGTTACCGTTGTTGCGCTCAAAACACACAAAGCGAAAATAGAATACCTTAACGGGATAGAGGACCGCCAGCAGTATAGAGCTGGAAAGAAAAAACAATAGAGTGAGGTCACATGGTGCCGCAGTTGTCCCTACGGGCAAGCCGCGTCGTCATCTTTATGACGTTGTTGGTGATGTTTCTTGTCGCTTCACTCTGGATGGGTGTTTCTCCGCTTTCTCTCTCGCTGCTGGAGCCCTCTTCCGCTTCCAGTGCTGTTATCCTCACAACAAGTAGTAGTCGAAATGCGGGTGGGGCGAATGAAGAACTGCCGTCTGCAGCGTGTAACGATATCCACATGGGCGCTACTGCTCCGCATCGACAACAGAGCAGCAGCACACCCACCAATCAGTCTTCTTCACCTTTAGAGTTGCCAGCAGTGTCAGCGTCACAACGACTCACACTTGAAAATATCATTGAAGCATCCCGCTTCTTCGACAACAGCAGACAACAACAACAACAAAAGCAGCAGATGATCCGCTCGTTGCATTTGCACGTGATAACATTAGGAGATAGTACAGCGTTCGGCGTATCTGCCAAAAATTTACGGGACCCCCAACCATTTGGTCCAGTATTAGCTGAGGCGTTGGCAAAAAAGTTTCAAGCGGAGATGCGCCACAGTTATAAAGCGTCATCGTCGTCACCTTCGTCGGCGAGCTCACCACCTCCACCACCACCACCATCGATTGCTACTGATGGAGAAGTAGTGGTTGGAGAAAAGGGGAAGGAAGGGGAAGAACCGCATGTCCAACAACAAGGTCGTGGCGGACAACAACAACAACAACAACAACAACAACAACAACATGAAAAGGCATCATTTTGGAGCCGTGATGTGAGTATTTCGTGGTCCAGTGAGGTGCACGCATTTCCTGGATTCAGCTCCAAGAAGGCGGTCTTTGCGCTGAAGAAGCTCGAGACGAGTGACCTAGAAGCGTATCTTGCTCGACAAAAGGAAGGCGGCAACGGCATCGAGGAGAATTGGTTTGCGGCAGCTGATGAAGGCGAAGGTGAAGGCGGGAATGCCACATCAACCGATGGTCAGCATCATCTCAACGAGGGTGACAGTGGATTGCATCATCATCACTCACAAGGAGGAGGTGGTGGCGGCAGTGGAAGTAGGAACAATGATGCAAGGGAATCAGATGACCTCGAGAGTCTCCACAAAGATCTCGCCGTGGAGGAGGCGACGGAGGAACGGATGGGAGGCAATAAGTTTGAAGGTGGAATCGGCGTGAGGGTTGCCGGCAGCCCTACAGCAGGTGGTGGCGGTGTGAAGAAGGGAGGTGCGCAGGGGTACAGCCGTTTCATGATGCAAAGTGAAAGTGACGAAGATAAGGACCTCGTCGAACTCACTTATGAATCGTTTTACCGTCGATTTGCGAAGCGCACCGTCGACGCTCGAAAGCTGCACCTTGGGCTGGGAAATTTCACCAAGAAAGACTCTTCGAGGTTTGTTTCTAGCAGTCGCCGATCAACTCCGAGCGCCGCCGCATCCTCCGGCAACGCTGAGGATGGTAGTGAGGGCAGCAGCGACCTTCTTGTGGTTGTCTGCAATGTCTTGGCAGGCGTCAACGACGCGATGATGGGTATTCCTTGGTGGTGGACCCGCCTCAACTTACACCGTCTCCACGATATGTGCCGCGTGAAGGTGGAGAAGTTTATCCGACTGAGCGCCGCTGGTTCTAGTGGCACGTGCCCATCCTCGTCATCACCGTCGTCATCAACTTCACGGAACACTGCGCCTCGTCCCCCGAAGTTAACGATTGTCCTGTCCGTCCCCCTGCGTATTATCCCACCGTACTATTTCCTGCAAGAAGGCATGACCGCTCAAACATTTCGTCGAGCAAAGCGTGTCCTCGACCCAATGGGGCAGTGTGAGTTTTACTTCCGCTCTCCTCGTCGAAAGTTAAATTTGTACCACATGATGGACATTATGCCGTGGGTGGGCGTTTCATCGCACCGCACCTACCGCCATAGCAGATTGTTGGAGTCGTACGATGCCTATGTCTCGTCGTCCCACCACCACCACGGTAAGCAGAGGGGATTGATGTTGTGGAACCCAACAGCGCAGTCTAATCGGTGGTGCCGCCGTCCTGTGGCATGTCGCGGAATACCGATTGCAAAGGACTTCAGTAGCACGAAAGAAGCAAAATTGTACGTCTCTTCAAGCACAAAACCATGCTTTACGATTCCAGTGGTTCATTCAGACAGAGCCACCACCACCACCACCACAATTTGTTACGTCGCCAGACGCATGATCCCAACCGACAAGCACTTTACATTCCCGGATAAGTTATCCAATACAGCACAATGGCGCTACGCATTGTCGCGTTGGGACGACTGCCTCCATCCTAGCCCGCTTGGGTACCACACTCTAGGCGACGAGATTGCTGGGAAGGTGAGCCGAGATTTGATGAACGTGTTACGGGTCATGGCATCGCCTGCGCCATTTGTGAACTCGACAGAGTCGATGATGCCGACGACTGAACACAATAACACAGTTGGCGGCGGTGGCATCACCAGCAGCATAGGGGATGAGGGAGGCAACGCTACAATGAACGGCGATGATCCCTCCGCTGCCACAATGATGGGCGGCGTTGTTGGAAGTGCCGAGGGCGACGCTGCTGGCGGAGGTGCGGCTGCTGGTGTGTCGTGATTATCCTCCTCATGAAAGAGCTGGGGGTAAAATTTGACACCAACACTTCTGTGTCCTTTTCCTCCCTCTCCTTTTTGCTTGCGCTTTGTCCTACTTGTCCTACTTTCCGATGAGAGACCTCGAGCGAAGTACGTTGGCCCTTTTCACCACCGATCATCTACTCTTTCTAGCCTAGTTTTGTTGTCGCGCACAAACCCCATAAAAGATGCGTCGCCACTGTGTGCCAGCGTTGTGGATAACTCTATCACTGTTCTCTTCCGCTTGTAACGCAGAAGTATTTCTTAAGGATTTTCAAGATTTTCTTGCCTAGGAGTTGCGAGAAAATAGCTTGATACCACTCATACAGCAAAAAAAAGAAAAAAGAATCCGATACAAAAGCTCGCGCACAAGCACGCGCAGACAAGTCATACCATTTTTAGAAATCCCGAAAAACAAACACACGTCATGCCTCGTTATGACGACACAGATTTGGAGAGCGTTAGCACCGCATCATGCTCCGACGATGACGACATCGATGACCACGCAATTCGAACCATGAGCTGCAACTTCCTCCAGAAAAAGAAATCTGGCGCATTCAGCGACATCATTGCACAAAAGAAAGCGTCTCTTAGCAACATAGCGCTACTCCGGCAATATTCGATCATGATGGAGCAGCAGCAACGCCAGCAGCAGCAAGGGCAACAAGGGCAGAGCGGAAACGGAACGAATTCCCCCTCCTCCCAACAACAATATTTATATCAACAGCAACAGCATCAACTCAACCAACAGCAACAGCAACAGCAGCAACATCAACAATCCAGCAACGGAGGAGGTGCAGCACACCCACAGCTTCCTATTCCTTCAGCTCCACCAGCCGTAGGGGGAGGAGGGTTGTTGGGTGCAAAACGACCGTCGAAAGACGTCGACATCGGGAGCTATCACTACAGTATGGACGGTGAGGGAGGAGGAGGAGGCAGCGTTCCCAGCAGCCCTCACGACAGCAAATCGTCCTCGGTGACCACCACCACGAACACGACGTTGAGCACGAAGCCTAGTCGTCGTCAACGCACTGTCACAATTGGAGACGACGTGGGAAGCAATAGTGCGCAATCGAGTAATGCAAGCCCTTTCTTGACTGCAGCAGCGACGAATTCTCCACCACCGCAAGTTCCAGAGCAACAACAGAGCACCAATTACAACAACAGCAACGTCACGCCAAGCACCACAACCTCCGGTGGTGGTCGGCACGCTCACAACACGGTACGCGTTCTCTCCCCCAACTCTACAACGACGGTTGAGACCGTAGCTGGAGGTGTCCCAACCATTGACGACGATAGCTCCCCTCAACGGCACACAGTGACGACCGTCACGACGAATCACAACGACAACGTTGGCGACGAGGACAACGACAGCAGCAACACGACCACTACGACAACCACAACGCGGCGCACGGCTCGCCGTCAGCAGCAGCAGCAGCAACATGGTCAGGAAGAGGCGTTGCCTCACTCCACAGCAGCCACAACAACGACCAGTCACACAGAAGATGACGACAACACCGCTGGAGGTAGCGCAACAACGACGACGACAGCGAGGACAACGACGTCACGTGTTGTCCGAAGTGTGGTGACTGAGGAGTCTGATCACAACGCCGAAGCCAACCCCGACGCTTCCGCACTCCGCCAACCGACGCCACCCCGTGATCCGATGCCTTCTGCAACCTCAGACGACGCTGGCGGCTCGACCACCACGACTACTACCACGCGAAGGCGTACCAACCAACGTACCCTCACGTCTACTACGTCGTCAACAAGTGAGGAGCCGCCAGCCCGCCGCACGTCCATGGATAATAGCAGCAACAGTATCCCCATGAATACGCAGACATTTGAGGGAAGCGATGTTGGTCATCACAACAACACGAGCGGCGAGATGCACAACGGCGCGTCATCGCGAGACGGGGAGTCGAGCAAGAAGACGCCGCCTGTAGATGCATCTCCATCCTCCACTGCCACGGTGGTGACCCTCAGCCCTCGACCTCCTGCATCGATATCTCCCCGCCGCACCAGTGACGACACGTCTGCTGGTGAAATGCCGCATCCCCCACCTTTAGATGAGGGCTCGCCGGAGACGACCACCACTTCACGGCGACGCAATCGTGGTGGTGGTGGTGCAGGTGCAGGCGCAGGAGGCGCGCCGATGCTTCTCTCCCTTCAAGGCCTCGTGGCGGCCAAACCAATTCAAAACGATAATGTGCAACGACACATCAGTACGTCGCCCTCCTCGCGTGTGACCCCAACGCTTAACCGCAAGATGTCCATGACGCCAGCGTCGTCTCCCCATGATAACCAACTTGAAGTGGAGGCCTCATCGAATATTCAAAAAGTTGCCATCTCTCCACTACCAAAGCTGGATGCCGAGCACGTGGTTGGGATGTGGTCCAAATCCGCTCTTGGACTCGGCGGTCTTGCAAACCTCATGAAGAACAGCAAACTTCAGAAGAACAATGGGAACAGTACAGAAGATGGTGAGACGGCGGATCACGACGAGTCCACGGACTCTACCACACCCTCTAAAAAGAGCTCCAACTGGTCAAAGAACGCGTTTCTCTCCAACGCCGCGCGCCGCGGTGAGGAGCCAAACGCGTCAGACATCCTCGACGACCCGTACGGGACGGAGGGAGGCGGTGCAGACGACGAGCACACGAGAGAAGCTCTACTGAAGAAGGAAAAGGCGTTGCAGGCGCGAATGAAGGCGTTGAAAAACCTTGTCGCCCCATCGTCTATTTCGCTGGGTGGTGCCGTGAAGCCTAGCCTTGCAGGAGGAGGTCCCAATACAGCTCGAAGCAACAGTAGGAGCCCGCGGCAGTTGGCTGCATTACCGTCGGCACCACTGAGCGCTCGAAAGTAAAGTATTTGGAGAAACATTTTTGGAGTAACACTGTGACAACGGCAAAAAAATTGAGTGAGCCTTGAATTGCGTCCACCTCATGTTTTTTCCCGTTTCTCTCATACTTTTGTTCCCTACTGCTTCTCTTTTTGTTGAGCCCTCCCATCACTTTCCCTATATTTTTTGCATGACAAAGATTGCACTACTTGGAGTGACCGCTCTTTGCTCTTGTTTTGTGTGTCGCACCTCTTCTCGAGGAAAGAAAAATAAATAGAGCGTGCGCAGCAGCAACACGCAAGACGATGGGTTCACCTTTGTTATGTACGCGTCTGTGTGCGACATGAACTCGTTGCTTCATTATTATTATTATTTTGTCCATCTGCACGCTCTTCCGAAACCAATGAAACCGCGAAACAAGGTGACAGTGTTTGTGGTTTTTCTTTTTTTTGAAGTTCCCCCCTTTCCTTTCTTTTGATTTTGTTGTTCATTCATCGGTGTATTCTTGAGTACACTCCAGAGAAGTTGATCGCAGTCGCCACGGAGAGGGGAAAATATGGTTAGAGATCGAAGCCACATTGTTAATTTGAAGAGGGCAGAGGGGAGAAGCAATTTTCCCATCTCCCCCCACATGCCTTTTTTTTTTATGCGCTTTCATCTCGCGTGTGGTGGTTTGAGCCCAGCCAAAGACTCTACACACGTCGTTGTACCCTTCCCTTCCCTACACTGCTTTTTGCTGTTCGTTATCAACTATTTTTTTTTTTTTTTCAACAACAGACGACTTTTTTTTTTGGTCCACCTTGTTTGCCCTTCACTTTTCCCCGTTTGCAAGAATCGCTGAGCCGGACTCGCACGTTCTTTGGTGAGCTTTGCGTGCTTGTCTTCGCGGTGAAGGCGGTTTTAGCAGTTTCCCCCCTTTTCGTCCGGTTCCCGCACTACGAGAGGCAACAAACCCGACTGTGTGATCGTGTGCGCAAACGCAGTGCTCTGGTTTTCAGAGAGGAGGAGAGCGACACTCGTGCCCGCCACGCATCATCGTATCGTCAATGAACGATTTTGAGGAGCGCAACAAGTTTCTCCCCCTTCCTTTCTTTTCGCTCCTCCCATCGCATGTTTCAGTGAGCTACAAATGGTGGAAACGCGGTTTGGTCTTTGATTGTGAATATTTGAATGCATCACGCCAGATGTTTTCTTACCATTCCTTGTTGAAGTTGTCATTAAAAAGCACGGCATCGTAACAGTACACAAACACACGTTTAAAAACAAGAGAAATCATTGAAGCAGTTTCTCTTGCCCTAAGAATAATACTTTTGCACTCAAGTGAAATAAAAAAATAAACCCGATGACGTACAAGAAGAAGCCAACTGCAGCAGCAGCAGGAGCAGCGCCTGCAACTGATGGCACGGCGACCGCTTCTCGAGGCCACCCGAAATTCATTCTTCGTAACAAGCGAGGCCACTACGCCTTCCTCGACGAGGAGCCAAAGGACGTCACTGTGAACTACATCTGGATTATGCGTGCCCCGAGGTTGGTCACGATCGCTGGACTCAAGCGCGAGATGAAGCAGGCCGGTCGCAGTTGGTTCGCCACGGACAAATTCCTTCACGAACTCCTGCTGAAAATGGGCGCAGTCATTGGGCGGAATAACACTCAAATGAAGGCGAAGAAGAACGGTGCCATCGCCGCCGCTGCTGGGGCCACGCAAGAGGACATGGACGACACTGAGACTGACGTTGATGGTCTGGAATCGTACGTTTGCCTCCGTGCAAACGAAGGGTACGATATGAGCGGTGTCGACACCACATATGTGGACGATAATACCGATGCCGCCAGCGACGAGAGCGCCAATCTCTTGTTGGCCACATTGCCAAGCAGCGCGTTGTTCTGGGTTGGTCAACGCATGACAAAGAAATCTCCCCCGCCACAAACGCTGATCCTTACTGTAGCGGAAATGTTCCTAAAGAGCTCACTCCACCAGAAGCGTATGATGCATCAACTTCTTTTCGGCGTTCGCCGCGTGCTGAACAACGACGACGTGGGAAACTGTGGCCACTCGATCATCGAAGTGCGCGGTAAAGTTCCCACGCAAGAAGAGATTTCGAAGCTGAAGTTGCTGCCGGGTGTAGGGAAGCTGTACCACGTCATCGAGCAGGACAAACTCCCCAAGGGTGTGAATCCTGAACACCAAGGCGGGTACGATCCTAGAGGAACGCCGATCTGTGAAGGTGCAGGCGGTATGCCTGTCCAAGCAGAGAACCGCCTGCTGTGCTTGATGTCTGGCGGCATCGACAGCCCCGTTGCAGCATACAAGATGATGGTGCGTGGGTGCCACGTGGACCTGGTGCACTACCTGAACTCCACGAGCGAAATCGCTGCGGTGATGGATAAGAATCGCAAGATTGCTCGTCGTCTATCGGAGATTCAAGGCTCCTTGACCCTCAAGTTTGTTGACATCCAAAAGATTCAAGCTCAAATCGTGGCCAAGATCCCCAACAATAACCGAACGTTGGTCTACAAGTGGTTCATGCTGGCGCTCTCGTCCTCCCTTGCCTCCCCAGCCATGAGCGACGGCTGCGCAGCGCACAAACTTCTGGTAGTGGGAGATTCAATCGGTCAGGTGGCGTCCCAGACGGTTGACAACGTCTCGTCGTTGTACCGCGCAGTGGACACACCTGTGATTGCGCCACTTGGCGGCGCCAACAAAGTCGATATCATCGAGTGTGCAAAGCACATCGGCACATTCGACTTCAGCTCGATCCAAGCCTCTGACTGCTGCCAGTACATGATGTGCAAGACTGGCGCGAATTTGTTTATTGGCCCGAAGACACTCCGCGCTTGCGCACAGGCGATCATGAGCGACATCGCCGGCGTGAAGCTGCCCGTGAAGGTGGAACACTATTACAACGGTGAGCTTCGCAGCACTGCGGACGAAGAACTTCAGCCCCTCTCACAAGCGTTCCTGCACAATGGCAGACTCCGTGCCGCCGTTGCTGCACGTCGAGGCATTAGTGCTGCTGCACCAGCGTCGCCCACAAACGGTGGCGCGACTGCAACGCATTCCGATCCCCAACCTACGAATGAGGCAGCCGCTGAATCTGACGAGGAAGAAGATATTCAAGAGGTTGACCCTGCAAAGCGAATCGTCAATCTCGACTGCGCAGCCGGCACGGAAGTGCATCGCGCGGTACACACAGCAATGCTGCGTGCACCTCACGGAAACCCTTCCACTCTCCACGCAAGTGGACGTGCGGCACGCATGGCAATTGAGCAAGTCCGCGCAGACGTCGCAAACGCCCTAGGCGTCTCAGTCACTGACTTAATCTTCACCAGCGGTGGCACCGAGAGCAACCGTATCGCGATTCATGGATACCGCGTGGTGAACCGTGCAGCTTGGATGCACGCTTCGACTCAAGATGACAAAGGTGACGATGATAGCAGCAGCACTGATGATGGTAGGCCTACGATCGCGGTGATTGATGCTGTCAACCATGAAACCGGCTCGATCAACGTGATCACGGAGCGGCCCGCAGGTGCCCAGCGTCTGCACGTCGATGCTTGCCAAGCGTTCTTGAAAATTGATCTGAAGAAGTGCATTCAGGTGGTCGACTCCATGTCCATCACTGCGCATAAGATCAACGGCCCAATTGGATGCGGCGTGTTGTACGTGCGCAACTTGAAGCAGAGCCTTGAGAACGGCAGCATTAAGCCGCTTTTCTTTGGAGGTGTGCAGGAGTCCAAACTTCGGCCTGGCACGGAGAACACCCCAGCGATTATTGGCTTGGGTGCGGCGCTTCGGTTGAATCGTGCGGGGTCTGTACACGATCAGATTGACGCATTGGTCACGTCCACCCTCCCAGAAATGGGCTGTGTGATTAACCGACGAGGCAAGACGAGCGGCTTTATTTGCCACGCCACCATCCCTGCTGGAGTGAGCAACGTGGACTTGGTGACTCTTCTCTCCGCTGTGCACAATGTCGAGATTGGAACCGGGTCCGCGTGCAAGACAGGAGAGGTGAATCAGACTGGTGTGTATGAGACGTTAGGCATTCATCCGATCCCGGAGAAACGATCGATCCGACTGAGCTGGGACCACTTCACGACCCTCACCGAGGCAGAGAGAGGACTTCTGGCGCTGGGAACTGCGCTTAAGAAGCTTCAGAAGTAAAAAAAAAACAACAACAACAACAACAGCATGACAAACTTGGTTCGTGACGGGGAGAAATCTTCGTTTTGCACTTATCACATACATGATGAGACGTAGTGTTTACCTTGGCGGCTTCAAAAAAATATTTTGCTCACCGCATGCCAGGTTTGGGCAGCAAAGCAACATAACGACGCAACATAACGACTATCTGTCTTCATTATCAATGTGCCGATCACGAACAGTTGTGAGAAAGCTTGCACTTGTTACACACATTTGACAAACTAAACACGTGCTGCATGTCCCTCCCCCACACCGCTATAATAATTCAGTCTGGCAATTTAATTTGATGAGAAGAACTCAATCCCTGTGTGTGTCCAAGGCGCCGCCATATGCACTACCTTCCCTGTTCGTTTTGTCTATTGAATGCATAAGAGTACGATGCTTTTCAATGAGTCTCAGATGTCTGAGCTGGTACAGGCAATACTAAAGAATTCCACAACATTGGCGGCGCAGACCTCCACTACCGCACGGACTTCGTCTGCTACTTCGTCTGCTGCATCATCGCATCAATTGAATCGTGTTCTCAGTGCCGCCATCCACAGGCGTGCGCTGACACGAGCAAGCCTTCCACTCATTGCCCAGCGTATCTGCCGACAAGGATCATCGTCGGCGGGTTGGATGACGGCGCTGATGCTGATTCAACACCCAATATTGAGGCCGCGCCGTGATGAGCGGTACTCCTCAGCGCCTTCGCCATCATCATCACCACCTGCATCGCAGCAAAAACCATCATCATCAGCGGCAGTGAAGCGAAACGATAGTACAACATCAACAGTTGCGTTCGGCTTTGGAGGGAAATCAATCGCAACAGAGTTGTGCGACGATGCAAGACTATGGCGCTTGCTAGAAACGGAAGCTCCTTCTGCAGAGGCGAAGGAAGCGATCTCTGCTGCAATGCGAATCCTTGTGCGCCAAAGGTGAAGATATGGTTTCCCCCATCAATGATAATCACTCACCCCCGACCGGGTACTTAAACACTTTTAGACAGACTGGAGGAGAGAGAACACACGTCATTAACGAACAGGGGTGTGAGTGCGCTGTGGACCCACCACAAAACTGGCAACACCTCGTCGAGAGACCCTGAAGGGCCCACATGGGCATGGCAAACTGAGAGCGGAGCAGTTCAAGCCACAAGGTCAGACTACTCCAAAATTACTCTACCATACCTCTGTCAGTGCTAATTTGTGAACGTTATGTGGACGTGTGTGAAGGCAACAAACTCCTTGAGCCTGTGAAGCGTGCAACAATGAAGTGTATTCCGTCGTTGGGTCTTTGCAGCGAGAAAGGGATATTTTTTTGATATCCCTTTGTTTGTTTGAAGAAGAATACAAACAAAAAGAAAATCACCACCGAGCACATTTGACGAAATGCCAACTCGAAAAGCACCCTCCCGCGGAAAAAGGACAAGAGATGGACACCCGATCTGCTTACCCCGCAATCCAACAGGAAGGTTTGTTGTACTTCAGAAGTTGAAGAGCCTCAACAACAGCAGCTGCGAAGACATCTCCGATTCCGGCCTTAAGAGCATTGTCGTCCTGAAGCACCTCCAGACCCTCAACCTCTCCGACTGCAATGACATCACGAACGCGGGCCTCAGGAGCATTGCTGCACTTTTG
>CYKH01001787.1:0-11739 GCA_001460835.1 Bodo saltans
GTAACTTGACGAGCCTCACCGCACTGTACTTGAACAACAACACACTTCGTGGATCTCTGTCGCCAAGCTGGGCGGGGAACATGACGAACCTTTCGATCGTCCATCTCTACAACAACAGCTTGGGAGGGTCCCTCCCACCTCAATGGTCTAGCCTACGGCAACTCACTTCACTTCGCCTTGATGTGAACAGCCTCAGCGGATCGCTACCAGACAGCTGGGGCAACATGAGCAGTCTGAAGGAGCTTTACCTGAGAAGGAATAGTGTAGTGGGAACACTCCCCAACACTTGGGGCGACATGATTCACCTGACCGTGCTTGCGCTCGACCAAGGAAACACACTGAGCGGAACGCTTCCGTCCAGTTGGGAAAACATGAGCAGCCTCCAAGAATTGTACCTCAGCAGTATCCAGTTGACTGGGGCACTTCCGAGCAGCTGGGGGAACCTCAGCAACCTCGTTGTGCTTGCACTTGCCAGATGCAATTTAAACGGACTGCTCCCAGAGTCATGGGGAAATCTGTGGAACCTCACGACGCTCACCCTCAACAACAATCGACTGAGTGGGTCACTGCCATCGTCTTGGCAAAACATGAGTCGCCTTGCTTCCCTTATCCTAAGCTACAACGACCTGAATGGGTCATTACCAGCAGAATGGGGTCATGGGTTGACGTCGGTTACACGGCTTTCTCTTGATAACAATCGCCTCAATGGATCCCTCCCAGACAGTTGGAGCAACTTGGGAAGCCTTTCTATCCTTGACCTGACGATAAACAGTCTTATTGGGACGCTTCCTGGAAGCTGGGCTAATATCGCCAGTTTATTCGCTGTATCGGTAGCCAACAACCTCTGTAGCGGGCAACTGCCAGACTCTTGGGGAACTCTGCATAACCTGTACCAACTGTACACGTACAACAATAGTTTTAGCGGCTCTCTCCCTAACAGTTGGGGAAATCTTACTCAGATGACATACCTGTCGATGAACAGCAACGAATTCGACGGAACGCTTCCTGCCTCTTGGGGGCAAATGAGCAACCTACTATGGTTGTATCTCTTCGACTGCAGTCTCACTGGTTCGCTGCCAAGCAGCTGGAGTGGCATGAAGAATTTGATGGTCATGTATCTTTGCGACAACTTGCTGACTGGTACCCTCCCAGAGAGCTGGAGCGGGTTGCCTAACGTAGAGTATATGATTCTGTTCAACAATAGCCTTAGTGGACCACTCCCGACCAGCTGGGCAAATATAAGCTACCTTAGGTATTTATACCTGTATTCCAACAGTTTAAGCGGGACCTTACCCGCTGCGTGGGGAAACATGAGCTGGTTGGGGTACCTTGACCTGGACTCGAACTGTCTTTTTGGCGCAGTGCCTAATGCCACTACCTTTGCTCCTCGCCTCGTGTCGATGAATCTGTGTGGCACAAATTTGACTGGTGGGCGGTTGACAACGGCATGTGCGAACAATTCTACCTCACCATCCTACTGCGTCGCCCAACCCTACCGACACACTGCTACACCGCGACATTCCGACACCATGTCGTTGTCACTCACGTCGTTGTACTCTGTCACTCGTCAGACCGTTTCAATGTCATCTGCTACAGTGTCAGCGGCTCCATCGAGTACTTTGTCGCACTCCATCACAATGAGCAATGAGTGCACGGTGAGTCCCTCTGTCACTATCAATTCACCCTCGTCCTTCAAAGAGCCAGACACACCACCGTTGGACATCACTTCGTCTCGCACGTTACATCGCCGTCACATCGCAACCAATGCATCGCTGTCAACAGCATACTTCCGCCCGTCACAGTCTGCCACAACGCAGAATTCATTCACGAATGAATGGACGAGCAGCGCTGCCGGCATTGTGATCCCAGCACCAGTGGTTCGTGAAGAGACCGAGGTGGTTGTGGAGAGGGCAGGAAAAGGATTGCAAATTGTGTCAACTGTCTCTGGCGGTGTGACGAGCAGTGGATCGTTGGCACGCATGCTGGCGACGACGACTGGAGGTAGTAACAGCGGAGGCTTGATTGACTTTGGCTTCCTCGTGACGTGTGCGGGTGATGAGAATCCATCGTCATCTGTGAGCGCCGCACGCAGTGGAGTTGTGAGCAACATTGTTCTACTCGCCATTGTGCATGCTGTGTTGCTGATTGCGGCTGCTGGATGGGGAGCTGTCAAATCTCTATCTTACATAGAGGCGTTGGCTGAGTTCTGCATGCCATCGTCGCTCATGTCAATTTGGATTGCTGTTGTACCGACGACTTCTGATTCAATTGTCGTCATCATGTCACAACTGAGCAACAGTTCCTGTCTTGCGGTCGACGCAATCATCTTAACCTGCGGGCTCGGAATACTGATAGTTCCCGTCGCTGCCCTGTGCATGCTACAACGCAAAGGCAGCAGTGGCACTCTGACCTGCAATACCGCTAATGCCGGCGAACCCGCAGCGACGATACAATTCACATGCCTCGCGTGGACGCGATCACGTATCGCATGGGCAACGAATCGGACGTGGTTGTGGGAAAGTCACAGTGGTGGAGCTCACAACAATGGCCGTTCTGTATTGAAAGGATTGGCATTTGTGGTGCTACGCGAGTTCCGAGTCTTGTGGTATCCAATCTTGGACAGCGCGATCTTGGTCTTCATTTCCATTTTCTCCGCTCTTAGTGGAGACGATATCGGTGATCAGCGCGGTTGGATGACTGCAATTCTGGTTCTCCTTCTTGCACAACTTGTTGTGATGGTTGTAGCGAAGCCCTTCACCACTGTCATGTCCTTCGCGTATCAGACGATCTCTGTGGCGCTGTCGTGCCTAAGTGTCGCTTTCCAACTGGCATTTATGTTTGTGCAGCTCAGTGCCTCCACAACGAACACCCGTTGGTTACTATTGGCACCGTCGGTTTGTGATTTGGTCATCATTAGCATCAGCGTGGTGAAAATGCTGGAGGATGTGGTCTCACTCATATTTGCAATCGCTCGACGCGTGGCAACAGTTCTTTCCAAGTGCGACACCGTGACACCGCCCTCGTCAACCAACTTTCACTTGCAAGTCGATTCTATGGATGAGCATTCGATGGAGGTTGGGGACGAAGAATTTATTTTTCTCGGTGAACGTACTGTGGAAGTGGAAGAACTTCTTGAGCTGAATAGTGAAGAACATCATCCAAAACGTGAAACGACATGCCATGACGCAAGTGTTGAGCAACTCCCTGAGTTCAGGGTCGATTTGTAACTTCTTTTTTTTTGTTGATGTCTGAGCTGACGACCTAAAGCGTGTCAGGTGGAGATGTCACAACACCAGAAGCCGTCGGATGATCACACGAGATGACGTCGCCTGCTGTGCGTGCGGCAAAATCACTCGACTTTAGATAAGAAGGAGGGGCGAGGAAACATGAAAATGTATTCAAAGCGTTCCTAATAAATCTTTAGCACCTTTTTTCCCCCTTCCATCCTTCTTACCTCGTTCTCTCGGTCCATGTTTTGTTGAGACCACAAGAGTGTTTATCTTCGCATTGCATTGTTGCACTCCGTGTTCTGAGAGAGACATTATTGCCTCTTTTCCCCCAACAGTTGCTCGTGCTCGTACTTGATGTGACGGATAGAATTCAGATAATTTCCCCTATTGCTTTGCTTTCGTGAGTGGGTCACCGCGCCCCTAGTTAGCAGTTGCGTTCTGCCCGTCGTGGCATGATAGGGAAAGGTAGCAAAATCCTGAGAGTACAAGGACAAGTCTCCGCGGCGCGTCGAGTGGATGAGAGCGGTTGCATTGTTCCTAACGTTACGTACCTTGTGACTTTCACAGGCTTTAAAATCATTGTTGTTGTTCGACTTTTTTTTTTCCGGTGTGAAGGCTAGCTGACCGTCAGAGGTTGCGATTTTTTAATGAAATATGAGCGGCGTTTGCTTATGAGCAAAAAAGTGTTTCCTTTTATTTTTTCTTCTTCCGAATAAAAAGGCTGCCAGGCTCTTGATGTGCTTTTAGACCTCAATTGAGAATCAAGGAGGCAGCTAAACAGATCAAATGAGCCCCAATTCTACGACAACGTTGATGTGGCTCTTGTACGTGTGCATCGCGCTTGATGCAGCAGTTCAAGGAGTTCAAGCCCAAGGGATGTGCGGCTGTGAACATCGGTACAACATCCTCATGACCTTTTACAACGCCACAGGGGGCAACACGTCCTGGCGGAATCGGACCGGGTGGGGCAACACAGCGACCACAGCATGCGCAACAACGGATTGGTTTGGAGTGACGTGCAGCGGCACTGACGTTACATCAATAGCGCTGCCGTTGAACAGCCTGACTGGGTCGATCCCTGAGTCCTTTGGTAACTTGACGAGCCTCACCGCACTGTACTTGAACAACAACACACTTCGTGGATCTCTGTCGCCAAGCTGGGCGGGGAACATGACGAACCTTTCGATCGTCCATCTCTACAACAACAGCTTGGGAGGGTCCCTTCCACCCCAATGGTCCAGTCTACGGCAACTCACTTCCGTTCGCCTTGATGTGAACAGCCTCAGCGGATCGCTGCCTGACAGCTGGGGCAACATGAGCAGCCTGAAGGAGTTGTACTTGAGAAACATTGGAGTAACGGGAACGCTCCCCAACAGTTGGGGCGACATGATTCACCTGACTGTGCTTGCGCTTGACAACGCTGTCAGTTCGAACAGAAACACGCTGAGTGGGACGCTTCCGTCCTTCGATCGTCCATCTCTACAACAACAGCTTGGGAGGGTCCCTTCCACCCCAATGGTCCAGTCTACGGCAACTCACTTCCGTTCGCCTTGATGTGAACAGCCTCAGCGGATCGCTGCCTGACAGCTGGGGCAACATGAGCAGCCTGAAGGAGTTGTACTTGAGAAACATTGGAGTAACGGGAACGCTCCCCAACAGTTGGGGCGACATGATTCACCTGACTGTGCTTGCGCTTGACAACGCTGTCAGTTCGAACAGAAACACGCTGAGTGGGACGCTTCCGTCCAGTTGGGGAAACATGAGCAGCCTCGTCGTCCTATCGCTTGACAAATGCAATCTTAACGGACTGCTCCCAGAGGCGTGGGGAAATATGAGGAATCTCACGACACTATCCCTGAGCAACAATCGACTCAGTGGATCACTTCCCTCGTCGTGGCAGAACATGAGTCGCCTCGCTTCTCTCGTCATAAACAACAACGACTTGAACGCATCGCTGCCAACAGAATGGGGCCATGGGTTGACGTTGCTTACGAGGCTGTATCTTAGTAGCAATCGCCTCAATGGCTCCCTCCCAGACAGTTGGAGCACCTTGAGCAGCCTTTCTATCCTTGACCTGTCAATAAACAGTCTTAGTGGGACGATTCCTGGGAGCTGGGCCGACTTGACTAGTTTAATTGGTTTATTGGTAACCAGCAATCTCTGCAGCGGTCAACTGCCAGACTCTTGGGGAGCCTTGAACTTAACTTACCTTTATGCGCAGAACAATAGTTTCAGTGGCTCACTCCCTGAAAGTTGGGGAAATCTTAGTCAATTGGACGTACTGGGGTTGGACGCCAACAAATTCGATGGAACCCTTCCTACCTCTTGGGGGAAATTGAGCAGCCTGTCATTGTTGTCTCTCTACAACTGCAGACTCACTGGTTCTCTGCCAGGCAGCTGGAGTGGCATGACGAGTATCACGTACATGTATCTTTTCGGCAACTTGCTGACTGGTACCCTCCCAGAGAGCTGGAGCAGCATGTCTAGTGCGCTTTTCATGTTTCTGTACAACAACAGCCTTACTGGACCACTCCCGGCCAGCTGGGCGAACATGAGCACTCTTCAGTATATGTTCCTGTACTCCAATAGCTTAAGCGGGACTTTCCCCGCTGCGTGGGGAAACATGAGCTCGTTGGGGTACCTTGACTTGCACTCGAACTGCCTTTTCGGCATTGTGCCTAATGCCACTACCTTTATACCTCTTCTCGTGTCGCTGAATCTTTGCGGCACCAATTTGACTGGTGGGCGGTTGACAACGGCATGTGCGAACAACACGAACGCACCATCCTCCTGCGTCGCCCAACCCTACCGACACACTGCTACACCGCAGCATTCCGACACAGCGTCGTTCTCGTCAATCTCTGCTACACCGCAGCATTCCGACACAGCGTCATTGTCACTCACGTCGTTTTACTCTGTCACTCGCCAGACAGTTTCTATGTCATCATCTGCTACAGTGTCAGCGGCGCCATCGAGTAGTTTATCCATCACTGTGGCGTCAGTGAGTAATGAATCGACTAGCAGTCCGTCAGCATCTGCCCATTCAACATCACCTCGTCGTCGTCGTCGTCGTCGTCGTTACATCACAAACAACGCATCGTCGTCAACAGCAGCATCCTTTGGTGCATCGCATTCTCCTACAAAACAGAATTCGATGACTTATGAGCGGACGAGCAGCCCAGTCGCAATTGTGATTCCAGCACCACCAGGCGTGATTCGTGAAGATACCGAGGTGGTCGTGGAGAAAACAGGGAAAGGGTTGCAGATTGTATCGGCGTTCTCTGGTGGTGTGCCGAGCAGTGGGTCGTTAGCGCGCATGATGGCGACGAAGAGCGGTGATGGCAGTGATGGAGGCTTGATTGACTTTGGCTTCCTCGTGACGTGTGCGGCTGATCAGAATCCATCTGTGAGCGCTGCACGCAGTGGAGTTGTCAGCAACATCGTTCTCCTCGTTGTTGTCCATGCTGTGCTGCTGATTGCGGCTGCTGGATGGGCAGTAGTCAAATCTGTTTCTTTCGTGAAGGCGCTGGCTGAGTTGTGCATGCCTTCGTCCTTCATGCCGGTTTGGATTGCTGTTGTACCAACAACTTCTGATTCAATTGTCGCTGTGATGTCACAGCTGAGCAACAGTCCATGTCTCGCGCTCGACGCAACCTTTTTGGCATGTGGGCTTGCAATATTGATCGTTCCCGTCGCTGCCCTGTGCATGTTACAGCGTGCTCTTACTTGCAAACCCGCTGATGCCGGCGAAACCTCAGCGACGAAGCACTTCACATGCGGCGCGCGGGCGCGATCACGTATCGCATGGGCAACGAATCGGACGTGGTTGTGGGATAGTCACAGTGGTGGAGCTCGTGACGCTGGCCGTTCTGTATTGATAGGATCGGCATTTGTGGTGCTGCGCGAGTTTCGAGTCTTGTGGTATCCAATCTTAGATACCGCGATCTTGGTCATCATTTCCGGTTTCTCTGCTCTAAGCGGAGACGATACCGGTGACCAGCGCGGTTGGATGATTGCAATTCTGGTCCTCCTCACTGCGCAACTTGTTGTGATGATTGTGACGAGGCCCTTCACCACTGTCATGTCCTTCGCGTATCAGACGATCTCTGTGGCGCTGTCATGCCTAAGTGTCGCTTTCCAACTGGCATTCATGTTTGCGCAGCAGCCCAGTGCCTCCACAACGAACACCCGTTGGTTACTACAAGCGTCGTCGGTTTGTGATTTGGTCATCATTGGCATTAGCGTGGTGAAGATGCTGGAGGATGTGATCTCGCTCGTATCTGCAATCGCTCGACGCTTGGCACCAGCTCGTTTCAGACGCGACATGATTTCTGCACTACCGCCCTCGTCAGTCAACTTAACGTCGTTCCAATTGCAATCCGATTCTATTAACGGGTATCCGATGAAAGCAAGAGATGAAGCAATGTTCATCGGTGAACGTCCAGTGACAGTGGAACTTCTTGACCTTAATGAGGAACATGATCCCATGTGTGACGAGGCAACGCGCCTTGACGCAATGGTTGATCAACAACTCCCTGAGTTCAGAGTCGACTTATGACGGCTTTTATGTATTTTTCTATTTTATGAATTTCTTTTCGACGACCAAACGGCCAGTTAGACCATTTGATGACCATCAACGGAATGTCGCCGGTTCAAAGCACGAATTGACACCGACTTCTCCGGCAAAATCTCTCGTCTTCGACAAAAAAAGAGGAGTGAGAAAAACACATGTGTTCAAGCGTTCGGTCCTAATATCCTTTTTTTCGTTTTCCTGCTCCATTTTTGTTGAGATTGCGTTGTTCGCATCGACACTCCAATCCTCCGCTCTTCCCTTTCCTCCCCCATGAGCCGTGTAAAATGTTCCATCCATTCAGTTGAGCTGGTTGAACTCCGAAACGGAGCAACACACGCCGTTGCCTTTCACCCTCGTACAGCTGTGACGGCTAGAAAAAAAAAGTTTGTGGTGCGCACAAATTGTTTCCCCAATAAGTATTTGTTTTTTTTAAAAAAATCTGCAATGATTATTTCCAAAGAAGCAAAAAAAAAATTCCTTTATTGTCTATCTATCATTTCAGACAGTTATGGCGAAGAAGAAGCAAAGCATCCACGACCACTTCAGCGCTCAGCTGGGGCTTGGTGAGAGCGGCCATGATGCTCAGTTCACAGAAGAGGATGGACTGTTTACTCCCATCGACGTGTTCGACGGGATGGACGGCGGTGCCGGCGATGAATACGACAACGATGAACCAGTCACAAAACAGCGACGTGTGGAGAAGCATCGGTCAACAAAAGCAACCACACGACTTCGTGGCCCGTTGGACGAATCGCTCGCCAAAGGTGCTTACGACGCCATTCCTGTTTCTATGAGTGACTTCGACTCCACCAACGTAGACGACATTTTCGGCATGCTGGATGAGGGTGAGGGCGACGCTGCGGAAGGCGATGCGTTTGAGGACGAAGACGAGTACGCGACGTGGCTGGAAGAGCGCGCAAAGAAGGCGCCGCGCAAGTCAAGGCGCTCGACTGCTGCTGCCAGCAGCGGCGGTGATGGACAACAACAGTTTGCAGGCGCTACAGAGGATGACATTGATATTCTTCAGCAAGTGGCTGCTCTTCGTGAGCGTCAGCTTGCTGTTGTCGCCGAGTCCACGGCCGATAACGACGAGGCCACTGCGCGTAGCAATGATGATCGAGCTGCTGCACTTCGAGGACTCCTTGATCAGTACAATCAACTTCTTAAGCTTCGAGTGCGCCTGCAGCCGGTAGTTGCAAAGATGGTCCAATTCCCTCAGCACTATTCATTGAACGGCTTCACGGGAGCGAACAAACCAGCAAAGGAAGCCGTTGGCCGACTTCGCAACGATGTTTCAGACGTGCTATCATCGCTTAGATTAGTTGCCAACAAGCACGAGGCGGCCATTTACGAAACGCCCAACGAAGACGGAACGATCCGCAAACGCCCACGTGAAGAAAAGGGAGCGAACAAATATACGTCCCTCAGCAACTTCCACTCCTTGATCATGAGGAGAGCAGATTCCGTCCTGACGCACTGGTCATCCAAGATTGTGCAAGGCCGACAAAAGGGGAACGGGAATAAGAATTTACAAGCAGTGAACCAGCCCCTTGTGGATCAGATCCGTGCGATTACTGCCGCAAAGACGAGATTGTTTGGCAAGGTGCAACGCAACCGGCTACACTTGAAGATTTTAGGACACCCAGAGCACCAAAAGTCGCAGCAGGAACGTGCCATCGCGATTGCCGAGGGCGACTTTGATGATGAAATTTTTGACGACGGCGAGTTCGTCCGCGAGCTCGTGCAGCACAGTGGTGCCGCAGCAGCGAAGCTGGCGCCTGTTCTCCAGTCCCACCAGAGTAAGATCGCTAGCCAAGGGGGCGTCTCGTCCTTGTCAACGTCGAAGGTGGGCTTCCACCGGAAGACAAAAGGGAAGGCGGTTAACTATGAACCTCGACCGAAGCTAGTTGGGTTCATGACCCGTATCCCCCAGCCACAAGAGTCAGAGGCACAGCTTAGCGCCCTTGTTGCGTCACTGTTTCAGTAAGCGCGATCGCGGAAGGGGGGGAAAGAGGGTGGATAGCGAGAGAGCTTTAAGTGAGGTCACTTAACATGCACCAGAACGGTTAATCATTGAGAAACTCAAATGTTTGTTTGGAGACAACAACAATAAGACTTTTGATGCACGTGGGCACGATGGATTACTCTTTTCCAACTTTTTCTTCCTCATTGAGTGTGTTTGAAAGAGAAGAGTCCAACAAAAAAAAAAAAGAAGGAGAGGTGCTAAAATTAATTTTATCGGAAGCCAATAAATGGAGAGTTTCATTCAGGCACTATGGCATGAAGCCCCAGACGTCAACGCACTGGCCGCAGACGCGCTGACCCACGTGATCGAAGGCCGCATCTCACCAGCAGAATTGAGCGCGACGTTACACATGTGCCTTACATTGTACCCCGGAAAGAAGCGCGTGATTCTCGATGTGCTGCAAGCATTTATCGCCCGAGGTGGGCTGACACCAAAGCGTGCTGCTGTGCCGCCTCCCCCGCCACCAGCACAACCTGCTGGTCCTGCGGGACCTAAGACAAACGTGTTTGGGTCTGAGCTCGATGATGAGGATCAACCCCCCACACCTCCACCGACAGAGGTAGCAGAGGACAAAGTAGTGGAACGCAGCGAAGACGAAGACACGGTCGTGATTGCTTCTTCGTCAATCACAATCGACCCAATGCATGTGCCGTTGGTTCAGTCGGTAGTCGTAGAGTTCCTGCGAAACACCAATCACTCCAGCAACGTGGATCTGCGTAAAGACATTATCCAAGTCGCTACCTCGTCGTTGCTGCTGGCAGATACCGCAGCAACACAACAACAACTTCCAGGAGGCATTGCGGACGTGCTCTTAGCTCGTTGGAAGCCCCGCAAGAATACACTGCTCTTTAAATCTATTCTGCCTCGTCTTGCACAACAAATGCCGTGTACTGCACTTCGAATCGGTGAGGTGATTCAAGAGTTTCTCACCACTTCACGATCTTGGCGGTGCGATAACACTGGTGATGCTGAGGCAAAACAGAAACAGCAGCGCGAGATACAAGTCTTCCGTCGGGAGCTGTTGAACATCTTATCGGCTTCAAGAATTCACCACCAGTTGTTCGCGTACATTGTTCTTCGTTCCATGCTCGCGTTCCACCACCAAAGCAGCGGCGGTGGTGCCCAATCATCATCACTGGGATACTTTTCTCAGCCGTTAGCCCGATTATTTGACGGCGAGACGAAGGTGCTCTTGTCGCTAACGCTTCAAGACATGGTGATTCACTCGTTTGGAATAGACGCGTTTGGAATAGACGGCGATGAAGCGAACGGTAGTGGGGGAGGAGGCGCCAATGCTGGTCGCATTGCTGCGCTCCTTTATGCGCACGAACTCTTGCCCTTGAAGCCTGCCCTCGCTCTTTACTTTGGCAACTTGTTGTACAGCACGAAACCAGCGGTAGAGGGTGCGCATGCTCAGACGGCAACATTTGAGGGGTGCCTTGAGAGGGCTGCCAAGTTCTTCACGGAGATGGAGCAGTACGTGGCGGGGACGCAGTACGAGACGGTGCTTGATATGGCAACCTCATCCACTGGTGGTGGTGCGTCCTCCTCACGTTTTCAGCGTACAGCAGCAGCAACAGATGCCACCACATCATCAGACGGCATTCCCAAGAACGGCGAGATTGTACCCACACAATATTTCCGTGTGGAGCACAAAGCAACGCTCCCCTCATGGAGCACGCTCCTGTCCACACACCCCGAGCAGCGTATGGCAATTCCGTGGCGCACCTTTACCCTCAGTATGCTGGAAGAGTTCTTGGCGTTTGAGTTATTTCATGTCGCCGCGGAGTACATTCGTGAGCTGCGTGAAGTGTTTCAAATTGACGTCTTTGGGTATCGTGGCAACGGTGTGGAGCAGAAGACGGCAGCGAATCGTGTGACGCAGCGAATTGAATCGTATCTTACCCCGG
>CYKH01001789.1:9778-30119 GCA_001460835.1 Bodo saltans
TACGTGCCGACCTTAAAGAGTTCCTTGCTTCTGATGTTCTCCAAGTGCGAAGAAGTCGCGATGGCCGAGGAGAATCATCGCCGCACATAAATGGGAAACCAACAACACCGCTGACACTTGTTGGTCACAGCATGGGCTCGTTGGCGGCGTGCAGCCTGCTTCTCCATGAAGACGATCATACATTCGGCAACGGCAACAACAACACCAGCTTCATTCTCCAACATATCCGTGGACTCGTGTCGATTGACATGCCTCCGTTTGTAAATGAAGATTTCATCAGCCACAGTGACGAATACGCTGACGAGAACACCGCCAATAATAACGAGGATGAAACACTTCATCGCCTGCCGCCACCACAAGAGCTGGTGGCTGTGCTGGAGGCGACCGTTCAAGCGATGCAGCGAGTTGAGTTGAAAAACGTGGTGGACTTGAGGACCGCGGCGCGAGAACTCGACGCTGCTGGTTGCCCTTCGGATCCTCAATTGCGTAACTTTTTGTTAACGAATCTTGTCATTCCTCGAAGAGGATTGTCAAAAGACAACAACAAGGCAAACAACGCCAGCAGCAGTTGCAGTGCTACTTGGAAGCCAAACATTGACGTGCTTTCGAAGTCACTCCGAGATATTTTCCTGACGAGCGAGTGTATGTGGAGAAGTACGACGACGACGACGGCTTTGTTTGGTTCAGAAGCGCATCGTCGCCGCGTTGCTGTTCCTGTGCTGGCAGTCATGGGTGGTCGGTCACCGCTTCTGTCACTCCCTGACCACAACCGTCTGACCTCGGCGATGATGAATGTGTCACGTAGCAGCAGAGCTGCTGATCACCACCACCAAGAACTTGTTGGTGTGGACTCGCACACCAACAAGAACAACGAAACGTTTGCGGAGCAGATGCGTCTCGCCTATCAATGTCGGTGGAGGTCGATCATGTCCAATCCGAGCCAGCTCGAGTGGAAAGAGTTCGAAGACGCCGGCCACAACGTCCACTACGACGCGCTGGAAAGCTTCGTAGAAGCGACTAACGAATTTATGGGCAAACATCACAGATGAGAAGACAAAGCTCACGACAAACAAGTGAAGTGGTGCAAGTGATCGGACGTTCTTCACAGTAAGAGGAAGTGGTCTTTGGTCGGCCTTCGCACAACTTCGACGTTCACTGATATATTTTTCTTTCTCTCATTTATTGTGCTATTTCGTTGCTGGCTCCGAAAAGAAAACGAACAAGCGCACATTTACTGCTACTATATTGGCACTATCTCTTGAAGGGCGCCTGTTTTGAGTGTTTTTCTCTACTTGGACATCTGAAGACTTTTTTCACAAGACCATTCAGTGCGCCGAGACCTTCACCCAAAACAAAATAAATAAATGCAGCGCGATGTGTACGCCTCTCTCGTGAAGAAGAGGTCAAAAGAATTCGTCCCAATTCGTATCCTTCAGCTCTCGGGCGAAGTCACATATGAACGGATGTACGATGAAGTCTTTGATGGTCATCGCCTAAGGAGAATCGTCCTGATGACGCACATGTCAGGCTCGACAACAACAAGCGGAGGAGGGGGAGGAGGAAACCCATCAACATCATCATTGTCAACATCCTCGATGACGGGGAATCCCCTCCTCCTGCCACATGACGTCGTCGTCGAATCCTTTGCAAAGCTAAAGAAGGTTCACCAAGAACATTACATGTACAAGCTGCTCCCACTGCTGTGCGACTCGTACATGGCGTTTAATGCATTGCTCGGAATTGTGTCGTCGCCGGGGTCGCCGTTTCGCATTGAACATCGACGTGATCCGGGAGCGTTCCGCATGCACTTTCCCGCAGGATCCAAACACAGAGTGGAGCTCTGTGAAGCGCTGTTGCAAGATACACCCAAAGAATCCGTTGCAGAGGCGCCCATGCACAGAAAGTTACCGCTTCCAGGAAACGCTGTGGATTTCCATGGGTTACTCGTCACCAAGGCACCACCAGCAGCAGCGACGGCGCGAGTAGTTGGTGCACCACCACCACCTCCACAACCACAACAGCAGCAACTACTGTCTGGGGCGCTCAACTTGGTTGAGAGTTTGAGCGAGACTGTCATCCGTGAGCATGCTGTGATGAATAGATTTGTTCTCACGCAAATGTTTATTTCGAAATTTACGTCGCCCCACGTGCAGACGTTCAGGGATTACTACGCATGCCATAATCGGTTTTACTTTCTTGCCACCAAGAAGCCCATTCCACAGGAACACAGAGCAGCGCTGCTGCAGCAGGCTGCACATGAGAAGATTCACGTGTATGAGATGAACGCAGGTGGTGACTTTACGTTCGCAACAGCAACAGCAGCAGCAGCACAGCGACGTTGACGACCTTTTTTTTTTGTCTTTGCCGTGCGTGTGACGGTGATGACGGGAATCTTTTCGCCTTCTTGACGCACACGACTACGACTGCTGCGTCGTATGAAAATCCTCACAAACTTTTTGTAGCAGTGGCCGAACTGCGAGATACGCTGATGAGAGATCGCAGCGCAAGAAGAGAATTGTTGGTTATCACACAAAGTATCGTTGTTCACACGACGGGGCCTCCCCTTTTTTGATTTCGACGAGGGGTCTCGCGTTTTTCCCCTATCCTTTCAATTTCTTTTTTCCCCTTTGAGAACATTTTCTTTGCTCTTTCAACCGGAAGAAGAATTGAGGGAGTGCTCAAAAACTGAAAAGTGTGTGAGATACATAACCGACAAAGGTGAAGTAGAGAAAGCGCATTTTCCTGTGTTTGTGTGTGCCTGCCATACAAAACATTTGTTCGTTTTCTTTCCTTTGGCTTCTCAAATTGAAGTAGCCAACCACAACAGGTTTGCCCGCACACAAAATGGTATCCACCGCCACCAGCGAGGCACCACCTTCCTCAACCACAGCAGCAACTTCCTCATCGTCGTCCTGCTGCGCTGAGTGGTCTGCACTCCCCCGCTGGATGCGCGAGGCGTTGGGAGGGAACCCTCTCCGCTACCAGGATTTCCTTCCGGTGCAAGCCGCGGTAATTCCGTACGTCCTTCGAGGTATTCGTAGTTGCTTGCCGATGGATGTGTGCCTCAGTGCCCCAACAGGTAGCGGTAAGACGTTGTGCTACCTGGTTCCCATGCTGTCCCTCATTGGCGAGGAGAAGCGCGAGCTGCCTGGCGACACCCGCCTTCGAGCGGTAATTGTTGTGCCAACCAAGGCACTAGGAACACAAGTGCACGCTGTGTTGAAACGGCTGACCGCTGGCACCAACATCTCTGTGGCTTGTGCGTGCGGCGAGAACCCTGCAAAGGAAGCTCAGCAACTTGTGCGCCGAGTGAAGCTTCTCGGTGCAGTGGATGGTGTCGCTGACGATGATGACGACGAAGATGAAGATGATCAAACTATTAGCCCTGTCGCCGATGATGAGGATGAACTCGTGCACGTGGACATCAATCGCAAGAATGACGATGAGGAAAACGTCTCATCCTCATCCCTTTATCCTGCTGGAAAGACGTTGTACTACTCTGCCGCCGATATTGTGATTGCAACCCCACAGCGGCTGTTAAAGCATTGCGGTACCACAGCCGGGTTCACCCTCCGCCACCTGCGTATGCTTGTGATCGACGAGGCGGATCAAGTGCTTGCTGCCGGTGCCAACGGCTCTGGCGTCAATGCTTCCGGAACAAGCAGTAGCAGCAACTTTACCAACTTGATTGGTCGTCTTTTACAGCTGTGTGAGCCGTCCACCGGCGGCAGCGCGACAACAACATCAGAACTTATTGCCGGGGGAGGAAAAGCGCGCAGGACGGCAGTGCTGCACAAAATTCTTTGCAGCGCAACCCTTTCTGTGCACATCACCCGCATCAGTGAAGTGCGCCTCCGTAATGTGAAACAGTTTTCGCTCGCAACCGACGGTACAGCGCTCGAAGACGTTGACGCGAAGGTCGTGCAGGACGCCACAGGTCCACTTTCCCACTTCACAAGCCGATTTGCCCTTCCGCCGAAGCTCCACGAGCACATGCTCACCACCACCGACGAGCGTCGGCCTGCACTCCTGTTGAAATTGATTCAACATATCTTGTCAAACGGCGCAACGTCCGCTGCTGCAGCCGCACTCGCTGCCGCTGCCGCCGCCGAGGTCGCTGCCACAGCGGCAAAAGAATCAGCAGAAACGACGGCAGGATCAGAAGAAACCCCTGGAGGCACTCCCAAACCATCATCCACCAAGAAAAGACATCACGATGATGAGCCCCCGGCCCTTCCCGCACCTGTGGGCGAGCAAGTAGGAAAAACGTGCGTTGTATTCTGCGCTCAGTCTGACACTGCTCGCGTCCTCGCCAAGTTCCTAGCTCGCTGTGATGTACCAGCTCTGGACTTCACGTCTACGTCCTCTGTCGCCGAACGACGCCAGTTTGTCATCAGTGGTGTTTCTGGAAAAGCAGTTGTGCTGATTACCACCGATGCACTGATGCGTGGTGTGGATTTGCCTGGAGTAGGACACGTGGTCATGTACGACGCCCCTCAATCCCTGCCGCAGTTTGTGCACCGCGTCGGTCGTACTGCCCGTGCGCTCCGTGAAGGTCATGCCTACCTGTTGCTGTCGAAGAAGGGACCCTCCGGAACACTGGCTGACGGCGAGGTAGCGCAGTTCAGAGCACTGGATAAGTACATCACACGCTCGATCCCTGTTGTGTATGAAAAGGGATTACAGATTTTGACAGACGCCGATGTTGAATCAGCTGCTGTGAAGCTGCAGGAAACCCGCCAAACACTTGAGTCGCTCCTTTTATCGACAGCGTCCGCACCGTCAGCAAATGTTGCCGACAAAAAGAAAACGACTGTCGTTACAAAACCAAAACGAGCAAGAGAGGAATAAACGAGAAAAAAAAGAGGCTGATGCCTTTTCCTTTTCCAATACAACACGCGATTAATGCACACACACAAAACAAAACTAGCAAACACACTCCATGGAGAAACGAAAGATAGCTCAGTCGGCTTTTGTTGTGTGCCCTTAAACCACAATAACAATTCATCCCCTACCGAAAGAAGAAATACAAGAAAACCCCCAAACAAGCAGGAGAACACATTTGGTTGCGAGCACACGCAGTTCATCGCATCTTTTCTGTTGTTTCATCCACCTCAAAAAAAAGGAAAAGCTTATTGCAACGTGTGCGTGGAGAAAACAAGAAGCAAAGCCTTTTCGACCAAAAAACTACAAAAAAACAGCGAAACTCAGGTCCTCGTCCTTGGAGGACCCAACTTCATCAAGCGAAGCACTAGCACACCGTCTTGACTCACGCAAAACAATGGGAGGAAAGAAAGCCTCAGCAAAAGCACCGCTCAAAAAGCAGAGCAAGTACAAAATCCCAGCCATGTTTGGTTGCCCACTGTGCGACGCGAAGAGCTGCGTGGTCATCCGCATCGTCCGCTCCGCGAAAGAAGCGTCAGTGCGCTGCCGAGTTTGTGGTGCGACTGAAAACGGCATTCGGTGCAGCCAACTGGAGAAATCATGCGATGTGTACTTCAAGTTCAGAGACAAAGTTCAAAATGCAGACCGTGCGTATCTGCGGAAAAGCGGCATCCAGACGTCAGCTGCCAACGCCGGTGTCAACTCACTGCAGATGGTGTTAGGGGTCGAGGGTGCTGATGAGGACCACTTGATGATGTTAGCAGGAAACATGGGAAGAAGTTCGCAGCATCCCGCCGCCGTGTCAAGGAGGCGGCCACGGGAGGATGACTATGATGACGACGATGACGACGGTGGCCATCATTTCGCTGCGGCAAGCGACGAGGATTGACACACCCGGGCGAGTGCCCCGTGTTCCTCTATGTAAGGGACAAAAGTAGGGAGGCTGTGGGTAGATAAGGAAGCCCAAACCACACATTCTCGCTCTTTCTCCCTCTTTGCCTACTACAATAACCACAAACCATTTTCTTTTTTTATCGTCGCGTGTGTTGTGACGGGATGTGCCTGTTTCCATGCAAATCATTTTTTTTTATTCACTCGTCATTGCTCACAAAATGTTATTAAGGACACACTCATTCTCTCTCAAGCTAAGGAAATAATTCATTTCCACTTTATCAGATGCGCCGCACAACCGTCGACCCAAAGAAATCACGCTCAGATCCCGCGAAGAACAGCAAACCCATTCCCCAGCAAGGGCAAGGGAGAACTGCTCAAGGATACAATCAAGCCCTAAAGTGTTTCAGTTGTCCATTATGTTTAGCCCCCCGTAGCCTGCTCATTACCCTCACTGTCAGTCTTGGGAAAGGCACAGCGATGTTCCAGTGCTCAGAGTGCAAGAGGGAGGGGCGGACGGGTGCAGGTAGCATTCAATATCCATACAAAATGAGCTTTGCACCGAAGCTTCAGAAAAAAGTGGATGTGTTCTTCAAATTTCGAGATTACGTTGCTGAGAGTGGTCTGCAAGGTGCGGCTGCAGCTAATGGAGCGAGCAGCAGCAGTGACGGTGCACAAGCAAGCAGTAGCTCATTACAGGGCGGAAGTTTATTAGGCGATGCACTTCACAACAAACGAGCGGGGGGAGATGCGACTGCAGCAGCAGCATCGTCGTTCTCTCAACATGACGCCGGTCACCTCCCCGTCGATGGTGATGAGGGGGCGGCCGACGACGACGATGATGATGATGACCTTGATGGGCTGTTCGGTGGTGTCGACAACGAAGATGCTGCGGCCGAGACCGACGGCGGTGCTTCCTAATCGAAATTTATTTTTTTATTTTTTTTAGACGTTCTTGGCATATCTCACTTAGCGTCCCTGTTCTTAAACCCCATTTCTTACATCAACGACAAAAAAAGTGCATAGCAACAACGTAAGAAGAAGATCCACTGCGCAGGGGGAAAAATAAATTTGTTGAGTCAAAATGGCGATGCCGGCACGACATTTCATCACACCGCTAGCCATCGTGGCATCTCGAGTTCGTGCTCCCTCCTCCCAACCACTTCTTCCCGTCATCGGCCTCATGTTCCTCTCGCGAACAATTGTGCATCGGCAACGCTTTCAAGCAACTCAGAGGCGGCGTGGTGGAGGTGGTGGAGACAATAATGGAGGCTGCTCATCTGACGCACCTGGTGCGATCCAAGGCCCTGTCCCCACCAACTTCCCTACGCTTACGTTCGGCTCCGGGACATCACTTCTTCCCGCCGGGGAGGAAGGCGGCGTTGGCCATGGGGGCACGATGAGAACTCTCAAAGCAAGCGACGCTGAGGATTTTTACTTCAAAGGCCAGCAATCGCTTGTCACCGAGGATGTAAGTCCGGCACAAATGCATCATCAGTATCACAACAACAACGGAAGGGCGCCGCCCAGTGGTCAGCAGCAGACATACTTCTGTAGACTCTGTCAAGAAGATGTTGTGCCGCCATTCACCCCCCGAGCTCACATTCTAGCAAGCTCACGAACCACACACACCAACCATTCTTGTCGCGAGACGGTGCTCGACACGCTCGCGGTGGTATTAGCGCGCGGCTACAGCATCGATAAAATGGCACTCACGTGGGCTCGATTGCTGTTTCATCACCCCCGAGATGCGTTTCCTAGAATTGGCGCACTCTCCGACCCAACGTGGTCCCTCGCAAAACGGGGTGAGAAACTTTTGGAGTTGTTAAAGCTCTTGACAGACGTTGGGGTTATCGACATTGCGTACGCTGCCATAGCACCAGAAGATCCTGCCCAACAGTCCGCCGCACACAGGCGTAGGATCGCGATGGAGCGGACGGAGTGCATCGGGGACAACAGTTGGGGGCACCACATGTCCCATAGAATGATCACGTTATTTCCCGATCGGCAATTTTTGTTTAGTCAGTTTGCGTCTCGGTTCAGAGAGGCGCTTCAGCTAGGACTTGCAGATGACAGTCCTTTGCTAGGTGTCGATGACGACGAGCTGTACTTCCGTGACCCGTACTTCAACCTTACCACGACACCAAGCTACAATAATGCCGTTGTGAGCAGCGCTGCGGTAGGTGCTGCAACAATAGCGCCCACGGAAGGGAGTGGTGCGGAGGGAGGAGGTGGGTCTGATTCTTCTATTCACGGTGATCGACCGCTTGCTGCTGCTGCTGCTGCTTGGTCAATCGTTGGTGTGTTCCCTCGCCTTCAAGATGGTCCTACGATTGTGCACGACCCAACCAGCTCCACACTCGGAGGCTCCACGCAAACGTCATCCTGCTTCGATGCGAGTCGCTTGGTCCCGTCCACAGTGAAGCCGCCGGTTGCTGGTGTTGTCACTGAGAAGAACCTGTATCCTGGACGATTCTTGTTCACTGCATTAATGCAGCACAGCGCGGCGGCGAAGGCGAAAAAAAACGTTCTGATACAAGAGACTGCTGCCACTGAAGGCGATGCCTCCGCTGCGGCTGCCCCTGTGGACAAGATTGTTAACGACGTTGTCACGGATCCTGGCCACACGTCTGACACCACCGCAGCTGCAGTTGCTGCTCCCACCGCATCATCGCCGACCGAGCCGGCAAGTGGCGTGGACTCAGGCAGCAGCAACAATGCTGCAAGCATCAACGACGGCATTTCATCAACGGAGACCATCTTAGAGCAACTTGTGCAGCAGTGGCAACAACGGTGCTCCACAGAAAGTGACTGCTTCCCTGTCCTTATGACGGGACTGAGGCTTCACGTAACGCCTCCGCAGCAGTCCTCGCAGTCAAATGTTTACAGCGAAGAGTAAACTTTTGTTATGTTTTGCTGTGCAAGAAGTTTTGATGTGGAAGGCTAGTTGTACGAGAATTGCTTTGTTGGGGCGATCCCCAAGGATTCATCCACGTATGTGTAGGTGGGGTGGTGGATAGCCAGGGTTTTTTTTTTTTGGCTCGTGAGATGCGGTTTGAGGCGCCTTACCCATCTTGCATCCACGCCGTTGGTTTGTTGTCTTCACTTTTTTTTCTTGTTTTTGTTGTGATTCAACAGTTGTCGCTTTGTCTCCAATGGCGTAACAATGTTTTCTCCCACAAGCTAAACAGCAATCCTTTCTTGAACTTGTAACTTTGCGTTTGAAGAAAGAGAAGGAAAGGAACGAACAAAAGTCTTTCCCCAAAGACAAGATCAATTAAAGTTTGTCCATCATGTCCGACTTGTGGAAAGAATTTATCGATTACCTCGGCAGCCTCCAAGGCATCGAGAAGCGTGACATGCGTCTTCTTGATTTATCGCTTCACGCAGCTGCCAAAGATTTTTCGCGACGCAGCCACAACCATGGTGCAACAGCAAGTGTCGATAGTGAACCTCTCGCAGAGCATCGTAGCGAGGCGTTTCACAGATACATGGTCGAAGCTTCTACTGCACACATCACGACGATGCCCCATGCAGTGCGAGCAGGAAGCTTCTACTGCACACATCACGACGATGCCCCATGCAGTGCGAGCAGTGCGAGCGGAATTGCGAAACCAAGTGCACGCGTTGATGTATCCCCCCGCTCTCGCTCCAACTTCGACTACGCTTCTCCTTGCGACAACGCCGTCAAGAGCAGCAGGAGGGCGTCGAAGCAGCGTCGCAGCGAGCAGCGGTGTAGGAGGGTCTTCAGAGAGTGGATCGCACTTAGAGAACAGCAATGCCGCTATCGCTGCGGCAGTCCTCGGAAACCGTCAAAATAGGCGAAGCTCGACATCCACTCCGCCACCACAACCAACCACCCCACTGTCAGATCGTGAGACGGTACTCTCGCCGCTTCTGCAACTTCCAGAGGACGACACTCTGGGCGTTCATATCTCTGTCTCGTCGTTGGAAGTGAACATCGAGCCGATTGTCCAAGCCGTCGGGCCTTACGTCCGCCACCCAGAGGGAAAACGCTCTCTTAGTGGCACAGGAGTGTTAAAGCAAATGGCATCGCTTGATTTGTGCAATCGCTATTTGCAGTGGTCAAATCAGCGCCTGGAAAATGTTCACTCTGGGATTGGCTCCGTCTTGGCGAGCGTGGAAAGTGTTCATCGCCGTCGGTTGGTGTTTCTTGTCAGCGCCGAGCATGCAAAAGCGTGGAGCGACGCTGAGAATCACACCGACCCCAACGCCTCTCGCTTCTCTTGGAAATTGTTGAAGGAGTCTAACGGCACTTCTGTCATTCAACGAGAGAAATCCTCCTCATCGTCTCTTGGCCCTCTTTCCGCATCTGCCTGGAACCTTACATCAGACGCGACGCTTGGCACAGGAGGCGGTGGCAACGGAGGAGATGATGCTTCACGATACATCTCCGTTAAGGTCACCGAGAGCGATTGCCTCCGTGTCGCGGCTGGTATGGATCATACGTTAGCGATGCAACTGCTGTCCACCGTGAAAGCAAACCTCATCCAATGGGAGAAACAGTGCCGGGCAGAGTTCGACCGACGCGTCACACTTCAACAACATCGCTTGCAACAATTGCAACAACAGAATGTAGATGTTACCGAAGATCAATTGACCATCGAGGAGCACCACAAGAAAGCGGCGTTGGCTGCTGCGACGGAGCAAGCGCCACCAGCGGCGCATTTTATGCAAGTGTTGCTTCTAATCGACGTGGACAACCATCACGTAGGTGACCAGCTCACTACCACGATTCACGAACTGCTCCCGCGGCTGCGTAATGCGCGACAAACCGCAAAAGAGAGCCGCCGGCATTCACCCTACAAAGCTGTGTTCGATTTATTCCCTCAAGTCGTGTTTTTTGGTCAGCGACTGGTTCAGCTCGTGCTTCCTCGAATTTCTTCGTCGCTCTTACCGTCGAGTGCATCAATCGGTGATGCTCTCGCTGCGTCGTCCTCCTCACACGGCGATGACGTGACTGCGCTGCAATCGCTCGCGCGGAGAATTGCAATGGTTTCCGATCGTGTGCAACGTTGCGCCAAGGAGCACGGGTCGCAAGTTGCGTTTGCGATTCCCTCCGATTCGTTGTCGCCAAGGGCACTGGACCAAGATATCTGCCCACAATATTCTCAATCTGAACTTGTGATTAGTTTCCAGCGACATCGTCAGCATCAAGCCGGGCCTGACGCTCCCACACCAGTGGCACCCAAGAAGCGAGATACGTCGAGCACACCGGAGCAGAAGGTTGATAGAAAATTGCTGTCGCTTGCGCTGCAGTACCCCGGAGGGGAACGCGCTGTCACGAAGCACGCAGTACAATTACTATTTCAGTTGTGGTGCACGCAGCATCAGCAGTCATCAACATTTCAAGAGCCGTCTTCCAAGTCGTCGTCGTCATCGCTGCCTCCTCCTCTGCGTGCATCGTTAGTGCTCCAACAGGATGCTTTTGTGTCCGCACTTCGTACACAGGTGGACCGTCTCTGTGTGTTAAGTATCGCCGCATCCAAAACACTGTCGTCAAGTGTTCTTAGAAAGATGCTGCATTCTGGAGCGGGAACTCGTAGACATCGTGAAGAGCCAACGGCGTTCGAAAGTCACCACCAGCACCACCACAATCATCGTGAAAGTCCGGAGCACCACCACAGCCATCGTAAAGAAGCATCCACTTCTTCTTCGCAGCTTGCAACGCCTTTGACGTTGTCCTACGCAGACATTTTGAATGTCGTCATGCGGGCGTCCATCGAATACCAAGCACAGGCGGCTTCTTCTCCATCGGTTGAAATCGCTGCAGCGCTCGTGGGGCAAACCACTCTGTTGACATTACTAGCGTCACTCTACGCATCTTTTGGCGTCAACACAGTAGTCTACGATCAAAATTCTGGAGACGAAGCTCGTCAGCATCCTCGTGGCATTCACGAAGGTGTCCTGCGAGTCAACACCGTTCTTGGTTTCTCGTTGATGCAGGATGTTCATGATTTCGGCAAACAATTTGTCGAGCTAGGCTGGTATGAGCCCATCGTTCACCAGCTTAACTCTCTCCAGAATTGCTTCTGGCCGATGCTGATTGAGCTCCGTTCGTGCGCTGTATCCGCACTTCGTATCGCCTCCATCACATCCGCTGCGCCTGCAGTTGCTCTTGACAGGAGCACACGATCGCCTGGCACTGCTTCTGGTGGTGGTGGCGTGGGATCGATGTCGTTGTCTCATTCCATTTCAACGCGTTCCATCGACCTCCAACGGGAAGTGTTCGTCGTGTCGGTTGGCGATGACGAAGACGCCGAGACGCTAGAGAGGGCAGATAAGAGCGGTGAACTAGGGCATGCGCTTTGCATGCCAGTCGTGCGAGTTTTTGTGATTCCTACCCCGTATTTGCTTGGCGCAAGTACCGCTGCTGGGAAGCGCGCAACTTCTGCTGCCGCTGCCGCGTTGCGCCGCCGTCGAAGTGCTCGCCAACTCAACGACAGTGTCAGCGATGATGCTTCCTCCACCGCAACAAGAAATAGCAGCAGTGTGTTAAAGCCCCCATCATCAAGCACCGCTGCTGCTGCTCAACAACAACAGCAACAGCTACAAGACGATTCGAAGTTTTTGCACCCCCACGTGTATCAGATGGACGACGCAGACGCCCTTGGGCGCATTGCATCTCAATTCTCTGCTGAATTAGAACGTTCTCGTCCAATCTACGAGGCTCGCGCAACGTCAGATGGTGAGAGGAAGTTTTTCTCTGGTCTTACCGTTCGCATCTGTCCGGCGGCGGTGTTGCATCCCAACCGGCTGCAATCATCGTCACTGGTAAATGATGACGATGAGGGTGAGGGTTCCCTCTTAGGCGGTGGTGTCGGACCGCTGCTGCCGTGCGTGGAGATTGGAATCCATTACAGCAGCGGGCCACACCCTGCAAGCGTCGCTGCGGTGGCTGCGGATGAATTGATTCGCGATGTCCTTGCTCGAGGAGGCGATATTCCGAATAATTTTAGTGCGTGGGTGATGTCCGCTGCGCGGTTCACAATGGATCACAATTCTGATGTCGCAACCGCCAAAGAAGAAGCGCTTGTACACGCCATTCGAGCGGCAGAAAAGCTGCTCAGTGGCGAGACGCCACGGCTTCGCCACGGTGGTGTGTTGCCTGTTGGCATAAGCACGAAGCCGAAAGAGAAGCGAGGCGATGATGACGACGAAGCTGATGCATTCCGCGATGATCATTCCTCAGATACCGATAGCAACGAAGAGGACGATGGTGGTAGCGACAATGATGCAAACACGGGAACAACAACGGTTGCTGCTGACAATACGATGTCAGGTTCATCGTGGTGGTGGTGGGGTGGCAGTAGCAACTCTGCTGCTGCGTCGACCCCTGATGTGACTGGACTGAGGTTTAACATCCAGTCTGCAAGATTAGAGCAAAAGCGGTCGAACAATTCTCTCAAGTGATATCAAAAATGGGAAGAAACAGGCGAAAAGGTCCCTCACACACCTTCTCATCTCTCTCACAGACTCTCTCTTCTTTGCTCCTTGCGGAAAAGGCAAACTGCCACTGTATCCCGTTTTGTGGGTTCTGTACGAAAAAAAGAACGCTTCGTGTGTGGTTTTGAATTTTCGCATCGTCTGCAGCGAATCTGTCCAACTTTTTATCATTTTTCTGGCTTTTTTTCTTTTCGAACTTTAGCACTCGCTTCTGGAATGTCACAGCTGTTCCTTATCGCAGCGCTGGTGGTTGCTGTTGCTCTTGCGCAGCCCGCCGTCAACGCCCCTCTGCTAGCGCAGTCCAGCTACATCACAGGGAATGGAAGCAGGGCCGTTGTTGGCGTTGTGCTTGCCTCCAACTACGCGTTCACCGCCGACATGAACGGCGTGCGGGGAACGAACATCAACAAGGCGTCGAATGAGGAAACCCCGTTCTGGGACTCGCTTCCCGGCGTCACGCAGATGTGGGCGTGGTGCTCGAACTGGACTGAGGGGATCACATGCAACCTGTACGTGATCGCTGGCCCTGCTGTTGCGCTGTATCAAATGAGCGAGACGTCTGTGTGGCGCGCATCGACGTTTTTGGCGGGGAACGGCGCGACATTTGACATCATCTCCGACGATCGCTCGCCGTCGTACATGTACCCTGCAATGCTACCGATGTCGAATGGCAGCGGCTACGTCTACGTGCTTGGCACCCAAAACATCAGTACCAATAGTGATGCAAGCCTGTCGTCGATGGTGTATGCGTTCAACGCGATGGACCTGAGCGTTGTGTGGTCGATCGTGGTGAACTCGGATACGTCGAACTTCCAGACGGCGAACTGCTCGCAGTATGTGTGGATCCTCACACAAAATCAATCGTTTGGCTTCTCGGGCACGGTCGTTCAGAAACTGAGCCCGAGCGACGGCGCGGTGATTGACTGGAGCCTCGACACACAGTTGTCAGACGCCGTACAGAACATCGGCGTTGCGAATGGACAGTTCATGGTCCTTGCGTATGGCGGCTCCCTGACCTTCGGCTACTACAACGGTACAACGATCGCGTTAGACTTCAGTATCCCGACATCATGCGGCACACTGCCCTACGCGCCTGCGCTGATCAACTCGACGTGGTACGCGATCTGCGGTACGTACGTGGAGATGTGGGACGCTGTGACCGGTGTGCGCCAAACACCATTTATTGCATAGTATTCGCTGCGCCGCGATAAATGAGGTCAGTAACGACTTTGTGCTGTCTGGCGGCGACACCGTGTACGTTGGCAACGCGAGCGGCATCAGCCAGCTGATCAAGCTGCCCTACTCGGTTGGCGGTAGCGGCTCGAGCATGTGCACTGGCGCTCGCTTCAACTGGATCTCGTCTAAGCACCTTCCCACACTCGACAACATCACTGACATCGTGCACCTGTCGTATGTTAGCTACTACAGCGGCAGCGTGCTTGCCATCAACTACCGCACTGGTGCTGTGCTTGCGCAAGCCGCGGCTGACGTGAGCCCGTTGGGCGGCGCCATCGTCGACTGGGAGAAGCGCCGTCTTTACACAGCCAGTACGACCGGGAACGTCTTGCAGGGCTACGAGTTCGTGCCAATGACAAAGAGCACGACGTCGTTCATCGCGGACTTGTCGGGCGCGAACGGCTCGTCCACGACGTTCTCGATTGCGTACAACGCGACGAACCGCATCACGTACTACATCTCGACGTTAAACCTGTTCAGCGTGGACTACATGGGCGGAAGCGAGCTGCTTGCGACGTACAACACCGTGTCGTCTTCGGTGCAGCCCGTGATTGTTGGGCAGTTCCTTGTGTTCAGTGACTCGTACAACGACAATGTTTTCGTGTGGGACTCCGTGAAGAAGGTGCTGACGACGCTGCCAGTAGACGACTTCGACACCACGGCGAATTTCTACGTGTCTGGCTTGAAGGTTGTCGCGTTTATGCACACGAACGCAATCTCTGCGTTTGTGGTGGACCTAAATGCGTCGACGCTGACAGCAACCGCGATTGGTGGAGACTCGTTGCGACAGGTGAGCGGTGCTGCTGTCATCGGAACGACGCTTGTGATCAACACCGGCAGCTCCTCCGTGAGTGGCTTCGACTTCACAAAGGACACCTACACAACTCCGGTGTTCGTGCTGAACACATCGAACAACAACTTGCACCTTGTGATCAGCCGTCCGCACGCCTTCCACAATGAGGCGTACTTTATTGGGTACACAGTATCTGGGACATCGAGCAACTGTGTCTTTAGCGTCACTACGTCTGGGTTAATGACGAATGTTGGCGAACTGCCGACGCAGTTCTCTATGGAGACAAAGACGCTTAGCATCAAAAGCGGCGGTTTGTTCGCTATTGAAGTTATGTACATCATAGGTTCACAGAATGTAACAGCGTATTCAACAAACTGGACAATGCTCTTCAACTACAAGAGCGATCAGACAATTATTACGGCGTCGCTAGCGAGCTTGCCGACAGTGCTTGACACTGGGGCGATCTGCTTCTTCACGACGGATGCCTTCACCGTTGTTGACGGGTTCGAGGGCCTCCTGGCGTGGCACTACAACACGACGAGCAAGCACAAATACCCCGCGCTGACGGACAACGCGACGATCTTCTTCAGCGATGACCGGTACGTGATTGGCGCTGACACGTTTAGCGGCGCAGTGACGTCGCTGTCTACCTACGGCAGCGGTAAGCTCCGTGGGTACGCAATTGCTGCTGGCGAGACGTCCACGACGATTGTTGGCGCAACGAACGATGAATTTGTGTTCGCGAACCAGGTGCCGCGGATGCCGGTGTGAGCTCCTTTGCACCTTTGTGAACAATTCAAAAATTGGAGCAACGCTTTGGGTATCCTGTGTTGTTCCGAACGTCAACAGCAGCCATAATCTTTCTCTGAAGTCATCGGCCATCTTATCATTCTTGGTTCCTTGAGGAACCTTGCTGCGACACTTCTTCGCTTGAAAAAAGTAAATCATAGCAACGCTGTTTTTCATTTGCCAGTCTGGACTTTCCTGTGTCACCATCATCGTCGTGTCCATCGCCCCCAATACCCAATTTTTAAAAAAAAAAAAAAACAAATGATGTGAAAAAACTGCGCTTTTTTTTTTTTTTACAACTTTTGTTTGTTTCTTTGAATGCAAAGGAGTGGAAGAAGGAGATTGCGTCGTCGCATAGACCCCACAAACGTGTTCCGTTGAAAACACAAAAAGCAAATGAAAATACTTGTTGTGCTGAACTGCTTTGTCATCATCCTGCTGCTGGCCGCTGTCGTGTGGTGCCAATCAGCATCCTATTCCCCCATCGACAGCACCACAGTTCTCAGTTTTACGACAGACTCGACGCACCTTTTCACAACCTTGACAGTGCAAGGCGACCGCGCTGGTTCCTTCGGCGTGGGCAACAGCATGAGCGGCCCTGCTGTCTCGTGCTACGTGCCTCCTGGAAACGCGAACGGAGCTGTATGTTCAGATTTGAACATCTTTCGTTATGGGGTGACCAGGGTGACGACCCAAGTTTCAACCATTGTAAGTGCAACGGTATCTGGCTCGTCATCGTCCACAGTGACTGTGTCTACACCGTTGAGTCGACTTGGGCTCACAGCTGGGACCACCGCCAGCATGATGTTTGCCTATCATGGATGGGACTCGTCTCGGAATGTACCAACACAGCATGCCGGGAACGCGAGGGCCGTCGCAAACATCCCTATTCCGTTGCCGGCGAGCCCCTCGTCTACAACAACAACAACGACGACTACAACCAGCACCACCACAACGACTCTTGCACCTGTGACTGCCGCTGCTGTCTCATCGACAACGGCGGTGACGAGTTTACTCTCCACCGCAACAGTGGCGATGTCAACAACTCTGGTGCCTTTGACAACACCCCCACCACCGACAGCATCGTCGCAAGTTCCACCATTTTCAACCATACCGAGAACAACAACCACTGTTGAACCGAGCAGCACCGCAGCAGACCCAACTCTCTCCATTTTCCTTTCTGTTGCTTCAGGAGGCTTCATGATTCAGCTCTCCTACAACTCCACGGCGTTGTGGGGGATGATGGCGATGGCTGCCGACGGTTACTCTGGAACATTTGGTGTTGTGAGTTCACAAGGGGGTATGACGGGGAGTATGATATCTTGTTACGGCGGCAACGGAGGAAGCATCAGCCCCACGTGTTTTGATCTCGATGGTCAAAACTATTTTGTGTCGCCGGCATCGAGCCGCTTCACCACTTTTCGCTCGGCCTCGACTAACGGGACCCATGCGACACTTTTCTTCAGCGCACCAAAGTCGCGCTTTCCGTTTCTGGGAGAGAATTCGCTGATTTCGTACTGCTACAGCCCCTACGATGCGTCGGCTGGCCTCCCAGTGCAGCACAGCAGCAACGACAACACTGACCACGGATGCCTCGCAGTGAATTTTGTCTCCGGCTCCGTCACCACTGTGTCAACGCCATTCACCGAACGTGCAACGGCTTACATTATTGTCGGCGTCATCCTTGGTGCTGCCATTTTGGTTGCGTTTCTTGCCGTGCGCGTTGGCCACGTTCAACTGACACTAACAGGGACCGTGGTGCTTCAGATCTGTACCGTGTTGCTCTTGTGGGGAACGGTGGCTGTGGTAGTTGCGCTCGCGAGAACAGATTATCAATCGAAGCAGCTGCCAATCTTTTGGGCGTTCGGCGAAGCCACGGCCTTTGTGTTCTCACTGATTATGATTCCCACGACGAAGCACGTCGGCCTTGGCGTGATCGTAGGCTCATCGTACGAGCGCATGTTGTTCCTGCATCCTGTGCTTGGCTTCACGGTGCTGGTGACGATGACGGTTCACATGGGCGGCATGTTCACAACGTACAGCAGCCCTAGTGATCTGTTCCAAAAGACGTCGATTCTGTACGGGTTTCTTTCGTGGATCTTTTTGCTTTGTGTGACGCTGCCGGCGATGTTTTTACGCCGCAAAAGCTACAATTTCTTCCGCTTTACCCACTGCCTCTTCATTCTTGTCCTCGTGTTTGGTGTCCTTCACCACAATCCTCTGCTGGTGATGCTAGCGCCTGGGTTTGCATTGTGGATTGTGGACCTGATCATGCGTCTGTATTCCTCCGTCTCTGCCAACGCCCGCGTGGTTGGGCTCACGTACAACAAACACGCGGATATTGTGACCCTACAACTTTCAGTGGACTGGGTAACAGCACCAAAGCCGGGCTCCTACGCATTCCTTCTGATTCCTGCGCTCAGTCCCATATCGCATCCGTTCACCATTGCATTGGCCGAAGAGGTCGACGCGAACGACAGCAGCCGGCGAGTCGTCACGTTCCTGATCAAGCCTATGGGGAATGTTGGCGGCGGGCAATACACGAACACCTTCACGGCCAAGTTGGCAGAGCGTGCAAAGGTGAACGCGTCGCCGCCGCTCACGATCGCAATGTTTGGGCCGCATGGTAAGTTACAAGTGCCGATTGCGGATTGCCGCCATGTTGTGCTCGTAAGTGGTGGCATCGGCGTCACGCCAATGATGTCCATCTTAGAGCACATTTCAACGAACATTGCAAGTCTTTCATTGCTGCAAACGATGACGTTTATTTGGGTGGCCCGTGACCAGGCCGTGATCAATTTCATGAAAGGAACCATCGATACCCTTGCAACTATTTGTGGCAGGAAAGTTCGGGTGAACATTCAATTGTTTGACACAAGCGCTAACAGGCGCCTTTTGATTCCCCCGTCGGGGATTGAAATGAGCGATATTTCACCTTCACAGCTGCCACTTGCTGCTGGGGACCCGCGGATCACTCCTGGCCGGCCAAACTTTCAGAAACTGTTCGGCTCTGTGCGTGGAGAAGATGTGGGTTGTTACATCTGTGGGCCGCAGTCACTCAAAGAGAGTGCAGCAAGGGAAGCGTCGATGCGGGGGTTCTGGATTCACACCGAGACATTTGAACTGTGAAAATAGGACATGACGGCACTTTCATTTTTTTGCTCTTGACAAAGGGCGATTCACAGTGTAGCTTTGTGATGAAAGGAAGAAAAAAAAATTTTGTATTTTAAAGAGCGTGATCCAGCAACGAAAAAAAGTTCGTTCTACTTTTCCCCCCTCCTTTGCTTTTATTGTCTGCGAAAAAAAAAAAAAACAACGTCGTCGCCATGCTGTGTCTTGACGCACCCTTTTCACTTGGATTTATGAAGAAAGTAATTTCTTCGTCTTTTCAAGTTGAAAGTTTTTTTTAAAGCAAACAAAATCAATCGGGGGTTCCCCCAAGCATTTTCCCCCTTCTTCGTTTGCGGATGTATGCCGACCGCTTCGATATGGAATTTGAGAAAATCTCTCGGTCAAAATTTTCAGCAAGGTGGAAAGAAAAAAAATCGACAAAACGAAATCGCAATATCAAATGACGCTCATCGGGCCAAAGGACCAGTATGAGATTGTAACATTCCTTCGGTTTCAAACCGCACAGAGAGGATTCTTCGGGAGCGAGCAACTCTTTTGAAGCAGATCAAAGACGAAATTTGTTTTTCTTGTTTCTCTCCCAGATATTCCCATTCAACGTTTGGAACAGCAAAGCCAGTTCTACTAAGAAAAAGTTTTATTTTTGTAGCACACAGGATATTGGGAGTTGTCCGGTTCGAGATACATTGAGGTGTGACTTTCTGGGTTCAAATCGGCAGATTCTTTTGCAGCAGGTCACTTTTTCCCCCTCCTCGTTCTTTTGCTTTTGTTCCGTTTGAACGCTGAAGATTACCGAGTGACGATGGGGTTTCATTTCGAGCTTTGCTTTTTCAGAAAACGGGCCATCGTCCCAACTCAATCATTTCAACTGTTCAACTATGAACCTTTTCTTTCATTAAATCTTCAAATTCTCGTGTGTTGTTGATTCATTTGAATTCAAAGAAAACTGAAAGCAAAGCTACTCAAAGTTGACCCCCATGCAGGACAAAGCAGAGGCTTAGTCAAACAAATCGAATGAGCCCCAATTCTACGACAACGTTGCTGTGGCTCCTGTGCGTATGCATGGCTCTTCACGCTGCAGTTCAAGGAGCTCAAGCCCAAGGGATGTGCGGCTGTGAACATCGGTACAACATCCTCATGACCTTTTACAAG
>CYKH01001790.1:0-11590 GCA_001460835.1 Bodo saltans
GCGAGACACCAAAATGGCACTATGCAACGGTAATGTTTGCCAAACCGCTTTGTGAGACACGAAAATGGCACTATGCAACGGTAATGTTTGCCAAACCGCTTTGCGAGACACCGAAATGGCACTGTGCAACGGCAACGTTTGCCAAACCGCTTTGCGAGACACCAAAATGGCACTATGCAACGGTAATGTTTGCCAAACCGCTTTGTGAGACACCAAAATGGCACTATGCAACGGTAATGTTTGCCAAACCGTTTTGTGAGAGACGAAAATGACACTGCGCAGCGGTTGAAGATGGACACAAAGCTTGCTGAAGTGGCGACGTCAACGGATGCCTCTCAGCGGTTAGTTGGAGCTGTAGCTCTTGACGTCATCCGAAATGAGCGTTGCGCAACGCACTTGCACCGAGCACAGTATGCACGACGAAGCAACTCATACAAACCTCGAAACGCAGCAGCAGGACATGCCCGCCGTCCAGCGAGAACGTCTCCAACACACTTCACGCAAAACGTGCTCGCAATACTGAATTGATCTGCGACGCGGAAGACAACGGTGCTGCCTTTCCGCACTTCCAAAACTCCGTTGGAAGTTCTTCGCATGGAGTTGTCGAAGTTTGGACTCCGATCTGCACGCGCATGAATGCGGCACGGCTCCAGAGATTCAGGTCAATCGCATGATGTTGCACCTCCCTCAGAATCGTTCTCCATGTCGCAGCGCCCTTTAGCTCGAATGCGACGCACGCCGCGCTTATCTCCTCGAGAACGTTCTTCAGCTTCAGCAACAGAAAATTGGTGTGATTGACGAAGTCATCGCGAACCAAAATGTTTTCTCAAATCTCATCAAAACCATCAAGACGTCGCGTCGAAAGTGCTACCACACCATCGTCCAAATGTTCGGTGCCTCGGATGTCATCGTTGTGACCGAGGGAGTGGCGGTGCGCTAGAGCACAGTTTATCGCAACGAACCATCGAGCGAGAAGGAGGCGTCACTCTCAACAAGCTTTTTGTTATTGTGTTCGGAACGCAATTCCTGCCCACGCGACGTCACTCGGCAACTGCGTCGACCGCGCCATCACTTCAGTGCAGTTTGACTCACGACGCTTCCGTGAGCCCACGATCCAAACAGTGTCACACAACTCGCCAATCAACATCAAGATCGACATGAGAAGGATTTTGGAACATCGTGGCATTCATCCGCTGAGGGCTTAATAAATTGTTGCAAGAACGTTCCCGCAGAGACCATGAATGGCGTGTTCTTTACGATTGATGTCAGGTGACATCAGCAAGGCTGTCTGCGCTCCACGTGTTTTCAGCTAGCGGTACTGTCAAATGACTCTAATGAGTCTGAAATGAATGCGTGAACTGGAGAGGTTGCAGAAACGTTGCTGCGACGTTTGGTGGCGTTTCGCACAGCGTTGTGCTCTTAGGAAACGAGTTGTGCAGATCTAAAAATAGTATTTGTTGTAATGTTGTCCAAACACATTGCCTCTTCCATGTCTAAACCCGTATTTGCGATGATGCAAACACTGGACACGCACCATCAAGCTCCACATGCATATCTTTTTTTTTCTTTTTTTTGTCAAGGATATGCAAAGATCAGGTGTATGGTGCGCTGCACCTTCGTTTTTGGGACTGAAGTTTTCTCGCGGAGAGGATGCGGATTTTACCTCGCAACACTCGAGAAAAGCGATAGAGAATGCAAACAAGTTGAATAATATGCACGAAGAGATCGACCTCTGGCGACGCCAGCGACTTCACGACCGTCAAACTCATTCCGAAAAGTTCCACATTCGCTGCTTTGCACGACCGTCGCAAAAGGGATTCCAATCTCGTCGCATTTCCTGTGGTGACCTAAGGATTCAAGAACATGTGACTAGTGGTCACGATTTGGTATTTCCTTTGCCAACTTGTGGGCCAGAGGTGCGGTTAGTGGATGAGTTGCTCGATACTCTTTGCAAGGAAGCGTCAAAAATATTCCACAAACTGGACAATGCAGAAACAAAGTTGCAGTTGCACCCGCTTTCTTCAGGGTCGTCATCGCGGCTGTTTTCACATCATCAATCAAACCCCAGCAGCGCCAATGCGCTCCATGCACTTGTCAATGGGTCACTATTGCGTTTGATTTGCAGAGAATCGAACGGCACATCACACGGACACCACTGGCGCCAGCTTTTTAACCTTTTGGTTCGCGGATTTGTTCCAAATTGTGAAGTGAAAATCGAGGAAGGCACTGTCGTTGTGCATCTGTTTGCAACCATCAATGCCCAAACAAAGCTTGTGGCGCAGCATGTTCAGTCGCTTGATCGATTCTGGTCTGCTGTTGGTGACTTGACCATTTGGTTTGGGGAAAATCAACGGAAATTGATCTCAAATGATCTTGTGGATTTGCCACAGACAATTCTAGCTGGCGTGACGCTACCCTGGCTCGCGACTCTTGAAAACAACGCTGAGAAACAGCGGGCAATCGAGGTAATGGAAGCGCTTGACAGTATCTACAAAACCACGACGCGTGTTGAAGCCTGTAGCCTTCATCTTGTAGCAAATCGATCGTTCCTTCAAGTCAATTGGCAATCGCCACCTTGCACACCTGCCATATCCACTGTAGTAACGCAAAACCAAGAAATTATTGTTGCTGAATTCGTTTTGGAAAAGGTGGGGCTACCTCACGAGTTTGTGATTCAAGATATCACCGAAGACGCTCAGAATATTCAGTGGACAAATACACTGCCAAACAAACGCATGATCGGGCAGAATGCTCCTGTACTCACGCATTCAGGAGCCATCGACGCTACTGGGCACACATTTCAACGTTGCCGCATTCGTGGTTTGGCAACAGCAATTGAAAGTCTTCAAAGAATATCAAATCGACGAATTAGCGAAAACGTTGCACTGCACCAAGATCACCTGTCGGTCGAATGGTCGGTACTCGACCAATCCGAAGATCAAGCAAACATGACGTCATCGTTTTATTGCATTCATAATCCCACCATCGTGTGGCGAAAACGAGGCGAATTGCAAGACATCAAGCAACTTCAAGCTCAAGCGTCGCAGTTTGATCTTAAACCAAGTAGCACTACATCATACAAGTATGACGTGACGCTCAAGTGCATCCTTCCTCAGGACGAGAGAATCGTTTTGTCCGCCACCGAGTCCATGACTCGCCATGGGTTTTTGAATTATTTTGGCCCGCAGCGATTTGGCCCTCAAACATTTAAAGGAATGCATCCAGGCTTGCATCTTTTAAAAGAGGAATATCAAGCAGCTGCTTTCCTTCTCATCAAAGGGAGTGGAACCCAAGAACATGACACCAATGTTCAACGAGCTCTGCGCCAAGCAATTGCCCCTTTTGACGGTGATGCGACTCAGGAAACCGCTAGTGATGAAGTTTGTTGTGATGCGTTTCACAATGTGCTTGGGCCATCAGTAGTTCGCTCCCTAGTACAAGAGTTCCTTGTGTTCGTGTGGAACGAGATTGTATCACATCGTATTGTCGCTCATGGAAATAATATTCTCGAAGGCGATATTGTGCGGCTAGGACACAATGAAAGCTCTATTCACTTCATTACGCCACAAGATATTGTTTCAAAACGGTGGAAGTTCGCTGATGTGCTACTTCCGATTCCTGGAGCAGGAATAGAGCTACCACGAAACAAAACTCGTGAGATTTATCAATCAACATTGCGATCGTACGGTATTTTATTTGACGCAGAGACATCATCGTGGCCAATTTTTGGTTCTGGGGAAACTCAGCGTATTGATGATGGGACTTTCGTGAATGTCCTCGAAGATGATGTTATGAAACCGAGCGATGAGTGCTGGGACACAAAAGTGAACGTGCGGCCCCTAATCCGAGGAGGATATCGCCCAATAGTTTGGGTTCCACGCTTCACTTCAAATTCGCTATCGTATCCACCCTCTGACAAGACCGGCAGCCTCAAACTTTCCTTTGAGCTTCCACTGGGTGTCTATCCTTCGATGCTTGTTCGAGAACTGACGAAGTTTGATGTCGCATTTTTGCCCTTTGATGATGCAGGCGCCGCATCAAGGCATTGTATCAAAGAGAAACGTCTGCTTTCACTCTCTACGATGAAAAGTCATGATAGAGGACTCTACCAAAAAAATCTTAACAAGAAACGCAAGAAAAACATTGCACTGGCGCCCATGGCAATTCAACAGGCCTCATTGCACCAAAAGATTTTCCGAAGTGGCGGCATGAGGCGCTCGTTGCTGCCTTCAACGCGCGGGAGAGACGATGTGTCGAAGTAACAACACCCAAAGAGAGCTACTCGTTGATCAACTTCTTTGGATTAATTCTTTGACTTGTGTGTGTTCTTGCTCTCTTATGGAAGGTAATGCGCCGCGAGGCCAGCACCGCAAACGTATTTCGTAGATGTTGGCGTCTTATCACGGAAAAGCCATCGGGTGACAGTGGCTTCATCGAGTCGATGGAAGTAGCGACTGGGTTCTTCGCCTCGCAGCAGGTCGGTGCTTTAGCGAACCAAGGTGCTCGCACAGTCGACCATTATTTGCAGTCCACTACGGCACTTGCAAGGTTGCCACGATCGCTTGCAGATGGGAGCAGTGACGATGTCAGCTCGGTTGATATGCCCAATCAAAACGTACCATTTCAGCATTACCAGTTTGATTTCAATGAGCGACGACACGCCACGCTAGCCGCAACAGCGTTACAAGCAGTGATTTACACATCCTCACAGTTGCCCGTGGCTTCCTTTTGCGCTTGGCAACGCGCGATCGAAGCTCTACTGATTCACACCACCCCAGTGATGAAGAGTGTTGTGTCGTCTGTTGACGCACTAAGGCCACTATCTCATCTTTTGCAGTTGACAGCTGCCCAAGGATACCTCGGTCTGCTAACGCACCATCGTTGTTCCCCGCTTTCAGAAATGACCTTTCACAGCATGCTTCGATCACTGCAATGCAACGGTGCTAATTCAGCGCTTTCGATGCCGCTTGGGCCTCGTTCGCCCCACATTCACGCCTGCTGGCAAACGTCGCTTTCTTTGATGCACTGGGCAACTCATTTTCAGTCCACAGGAAGTACCAGAGTCTCGCTGGTAAGCGAAGGTGATACTGAAAACGTGCTTCGATCAGTGTTGCTACGGTTCGGGGACAGAGACACAAGCTCCGATGGCAATGCCCTTCGAGACGAGCTCATTCATACCCTCCGACAACATCTAGGAAACGTCAGCTCACTTGATCATCGTGAAGTGAGAGTGCGAGGCAAGAAATTCGAGCTGGCACCCAACTCCAACAGTGAGGCACTTCAAGGAGGAGACAGCGGTACAGTGACTCCGCACATGGCTAGTGAAACCTTGTTTGCAGGCAAATGGATGGAGGTACTTTCAAGCTTTTCACAACTTATGATGAAGGACTCGAATACGATGGAGAAGTGGCCGTTTCACCGAAGTTACTATCGCTGTTCTGATGAGCAGCGACACCGCCTTCGAACCATTCTGCAAAAGAATCGCACCAGCGAAGCAAGTCGTGTCGTAACCGACTTTCACTTTCGTCATGTTGTCCCAACGTCTGCCCCAAAGTCTCTGGTGCGTTTTGAGGGCGTTCACACGTACCGTGCTCTGTCGTATGTCGAACGATGTCCACGTTGGGAATTGCTCCCATTTGCCGTCGTTGCTGGAATGAGCAGTGGAAGTGATGCGGTGTTGTCATCCATCCGTGATACTCTTGTGGCCCCTTTGATGCGAGTCAGCTCTGTGTGGGCACAACACTACCAGTCACTCGGGGATCTCATGATTGCGCACTCTTTGAGTTTCTTGTCGCAGCTTGAACCCGAATTGTCGCGCCATCGACGAGTCGTTCGTGAAATGTACCGACCACACTGGATGCCACTGGAGTTGCTTCGTTCATCGGCTTCGTGCATCGCTTCAGTTGACTCCGAACAAGATTTGTTACAAATCGAAGGACTCAAGGAGTCACTGAAAGAGGTCGTTCCCAAAACCCTTTCGACAGCGGGATCACAGACGTTTTCCCTTAATCGTGAGGAGTGGCTTGTCGCGCACCTTTCCGTCGCTCACTCGTGGGACAATTATTGGCTTAGCTCATGGCTTGAAATGATATGCAGCATTGGAGCACTCGAAACGTCAATACATTTCATCTCATTACTGCTGGGTGCAGAAGGCTATCAGTCGACAGCGTCACCAAAACACAACAACAGCAACAACAACAACGCAGTGTCAAGTGTTGTGTTGTCGCCTGAATGTGCTGTCGCATTTGCTACTGCTGCAATTTCCATGGCGATTGATCGTGGGCAAATCTCTCCTCGGAAGCCTGAGTCTGCAGCATCGCTGCGAGCGAAGTTAGGGCTGCCCGAGTCGATTCCGTTCGTCGTGCCTGCTGTCATGGAGGGCCCAGAAACGGACCAACAGTCTGGTGGTTCCGCAAGTGTTCGGCGCTATTTTCGCTGGATTCATAGGCCAGAGTTTTACTCGTATGTCGCTGCAGGCGAAGCTGAGGAATCGAGTTGGGGTGGTCCTTTGGGACTGCTGGGCGGCAGAGTGTTTCGGCTCGCCACACATCTACCAAACGCGTCCAATCAAAGGGCTCCCTGCAAGATGTCCATGTGGAGGCTACATATTGAACCGCTTCTTGAGTTCGGTCAGAGCTTGAACGGAAAAAGTGAAAAAGAAAAAGATGCAGTGAGTGCTCCACTGACAACAACAACCGATATGACGCTGGTGACTTCCTTCGATCATCATCAAGGCGAGGGAGCAGGCCGTCCAGCAGTTGCTGTGGTGTTCAAACCAACCGCTACTTCTACAACGCTCCACCACAGTGGGCCGAGTGTCAGTACTTTCTTAGCACGGAGTGGTTTATGGTGGAGCCCAAGTTGGGCGCCTGGGAGCAACAACGTCCTCTCTCCCCACGACGTGAACGGCGTCAGTGTTCTGGCGCAAGAAGGTCTCGTCAACCGCATCGACCGAGGCACTTCAGGGCTTGTCATTGCGGCTTGCAACCAGTCCTCACTCTTCCATCAGCGACGGATCCAATTAGTTCAACAAGGCTCCAAGAAAACGTACTATGCAATTGTTGTTCACATTGCTCCAACCGACAGAGCAATCGGTATGGCCTCGTTGTGGACTCCAGGGAGTTGCCCATTCTTTCTCCCACCACGCGGTGTGATCGGTGGGGAGGTCGTCACCGAGGGAAGTAAATTTGCTTCTCGACAACAAGCACAATACAACATCAATGACAGGAATCCTCCCACCACCACCACCCTGAATGAGCGACGGGAAGCGTCCACGTCGTATGTCGTCGTGGAGGCGTTTTACCCCACCTCGGATGAGCGACGACTTTTTCTTTCCGCACCTCACTACCTTGTGCGGGTTCAGCTTACCAATGGACGGCGGCATCAAATTCGGCAACACTTTGCGTCGATTCACCACCCGCTGTTGGGCGACGTTCAGTATCATCCGCGTGCGGCAACATCGCTGATGGATAGGGCAGCGTTGCATGCGAGTGAGGTCACCATTTGGGAGTCAGAGAGTGCTGCTGCTCTCACTCATCGTCATCACGATGGTGGTGATGATGATGCCCTCCTCGAAGACGATGATGATGATGTCAAACGGAGTCGGACGAATAGCTCGTTATCAGTGGAGTCACTTGCAGACGAGTTGGTGACAAGGAGAAGACGTTCCCTTGTTGCATGTAATCTCCCTGAGGACATGCGGCGTGTGATTGGCAGGCTGCGAAGAGCCTCGCGTTATGTTGAAGGCAAGCTTTCCTAGTCTTGCCTGCTTAATTGCCTTTGTTGTTTGTAACTTAACGCACCGTTGGCGATGATTTCATTGAACTCAACAAAATGAAGTACTCTCATCAAAAAAACCCTCACCTTTCTTCCAGAAAAAAGAGAACAACAGAAAATAAAACGATGAGCCAATCAAGTTCCCGATTGAATGATCTACCTTCGCTAGATTCCTTTTCAATTGGTGTGCAGTGGGAGCTCCCCACCTCTGCACAAGAAGCGAGCTACTCTCGTGGTGGGAGGGGCCGTGGGGGACAAAGAGGAGCTGGCAGAGGACGTGGTGGGGCGAATGATGAATCGAGTAGTCACAGCGCTACCGACTTCCAATTGTTCTGTGATAGCATCGTACGTACCAGCGATGCTGCGCAGTCCTCCTCATCCCCAGTGCAAAGCGTCGAATTGGCAGACTTTCAAGAGAAATCTGCGAATCAACGTTGCTTCGCTCTGAGAGCGGCAGACGATGCCGCCATCGCGCCCTTGAAACATTTAGTTGTGCGCTGCATTGCTAGTGCCCCGCGAACTACATCTCTCGCAAGTCGAATCGCGTGCCACGATGCCGTTGTTATTGTCTCCACGAGTGTAGAAAGCAGGGACGCGTCTTTGCACGAAGCGTTTGCCACTTTTTACAACTCCAATGGGCAGCGTTGTTGCGTCATTTACGTTGTTGTGGACGATGCGCAGCAACGCCAACACAACAAGGCGCCGAAGCCCACCGTCTCCGTTAGCGCTGACATTGTTGCTTTGATGCACAACAGCTTTTCCCAAGCAGCGGAGCGCCTCGGGGGAGTGCACCCTACTCTTCGCATTGTGAAAAAGTCTGATGTCTTGGCCACCGCCAACAGCCGCGTTTCATCAGATTCCACCTGGTGGTCGAGGTCGCTGCTCGCACAGTGTGTGTCTGATATTTGTGGGGAGCACCTTGCCCTCCGCCGGAGCCTCCAAGTGCAAGGACGCCCAGCACTGTCACGAGTACCACCACCAAGCCGCCCCTCGTCAATCCCGTCGAACACTGACGTGTCAGAAAACACGAACGACTCCGCAGCTTGCCGTGCTTACGTTGTTGCCAAGGATGGTCGAGGAAAGCGCCTTCACGTCATTGTCCTTGGTGGTTCCCTTCAAGCTGGATCGCGTCTGATCATTCCCCATCCTCGTGGCGAAGACAATGGTTATTTGACTGTGAGCAGCGTAGAGGCGTGGGGGCAAACGCAGTTGTCTCACCGATTCGCCGCACCAACGAAGGCGACAGACGACGACGCCACGCAACAACAAGCGAGTGAGAAGCAGCAGCAGAAACAACAGCAGCGACAACAATCGGTATTTGGAATAGGAAGCGTATGTTCTTGCGACTTCAGGCAGCTTTCAAAGCACATTTCTTGGCCAGATGTTCCTACAGACATTATCATTGGAAGTGGCCAGATCGCGTACAAACGGAGAGTGGTGAGTGCCCCATCTTCTCCTTCGTCACCGAAACCTTCACCTCCTCGTTCCCCTTTGCCGCTGTCATCAGAGGTTCGTCGGGACGTATGGTGTGATGGGATGTTCCCCAAGCGACCCCTTTGCCTCGTCGTTGAGGCCGCAAGCACAAGCCAGCGAGATATGCTGATGAGACAATGCCGAAACGCAACAACTTCGGTGGCGTCTCCTTCATCTCAAACGTTGTATGTCTCGTTTGACGGCCAAACATTTTTTGAGGTGCTTGACGTGCAAGCAGATAAACCGTCAGCAAGGAATATTCGCAACAGCACCAACCAATGGGCTGTCGTGTTGAAATCATCTACCCCTCAAAGTGTTGAGCAGCTTCGCTCAGTGTATGGCATCGGCTTCCGGAATGCTCGTCCCACCAGACGCCCTGCCGCCACAACCCACGGTATGGTACCGATGAGACCGTTGGTTGCCCGCTTTGTTGTACTTAGCAATCATCACAATGAGCCTGCGGCGACCTCGCGACCCCCTCGCTCAGCAGCAGCACGTGGCAGCCCCAACTCGAGCCCTGCCATACCAGACCCATTTCTTCAGTACGAATTCCTGTCGGTCATTGGCGTACAAGGAGAGGGATACTACCTCGATTGCGTGATTCAGTGTTGTTCATGGTTGGACAAGCGGAGCACTGCGACCTTGAACAGTGCCACGCACGCGATGCTGGAGGATGGTATCATTCCTGTTCGTTGGACCGTTGACCATGTAAGTGGCACCACCACCGCTTCTTCCCCCGCTCGCCACTTGAGCAGTCGCACGGTGGGTAATGAGCTTCGCCGAAGCGCTGCGCCATTCTGCAATGGCGTTGGAGCTTATGCGTTCCTGTTGGACTTGTTCGTGTTGAAAGCCGGGAGTGGCGGAAGTGCTCAAGATGACAGTGGTGCAGCTGCTCCTGTACCGTCAGCTGTCGGTGACGCTTCGTTGGGACTTGTCGCTGCGACAACGACCCCATCATTGATGTCGTCCATGGAGAAGAATCCGTTCTTTGCAAAGTGGGGCCACAAGTTTCTGATTCCTATTTTGAGCAGCATGATCGACCTAGTTGGCAGCTCCCTATCCGGCCCCTCCACGAGAGCAACGACAGCTAAGCTTCTGCAAGTGTTTCCTCCAGAGTTGATGGACCACATTCTACAAGTGATGTCGCCGCAGGACATTCCCACAGAAGCACTTGCTACTGCGGCACCGTTGCTGCTGTACCGGTCAATCAAGAGCGTCAGCGACTACAGCAGTACTGGTGTTCGTCTCCTCAACAACAACCAACCGCCGCCGTGCACAGTCCCGGCCAAGAGGCAACAGGAGTTTACTCGTGTTCTTGTAGACCGATGCTTCGATGCAGGACTTGAGTTCCACTCCACACTATGTGAGCTACTACGCACTCAGATGGTCCAAGACCACAGGAAGTACACGTGGGCTATTTCCGAGTCAAAGCCTGAGGAGGGGACTGGCTCGTTTTTCCGCAGGCTGGTCACGTGTTTCTCTCCGTCTATGAAGATGGCAGACATTTTACCGAGAGACGTTTCGTGGGTTGCATCTGATACCACCGTCAACGGCGTGAGGCGATGCACCTATCGTGTGCCGAGTGCCACGGTCCCGGCAGGATGGAATGGAGTTGCTGTCGCACTGCGACTTTATGAGATGGGCCGACAGTTGACAACGTCCAAACCGGCTGGCACCCGCCCACCGTGGGAGACATTGCTGTTGAAACAGTTGTTCGCTGCCGAAGCGTTCATTGCAAGCGCGCCGCCTGCTTTTGCGTGTGACGCTGTGCTGTTCAACTTGGTCATGTCGTACTGTTATTGGCCGTAGAGTGTTTTTGTGTGAACCGAATTGGTGATGTGTGAGAGAGGTACACGCACACTTTTTTTTTTGTGTCGTGCTGCTCTAAATCACTCCCCTCTACGTTTTGTGGCCGCCCGTTAGTCGGAGTTAATTGTGTGTTCGCACTCACATACTGTTAGGAAGACTCAGTTATTTCTTACCTCTCTCTCGTTCTTTTTCGCATTACTCGCAACGTCACAAAAGCTCTCGCACGCTTTCTTACTTTTAGTCGGACCCGTTAGTCGGAGTTAATTGTGTGTTCGCACTCACATACTGTTAGGAAGACTCCGTTATTTCTTACCTCTCTCTCTCTCTCGTTCTTTTCGCATTACTCGCAACGTCACAAAAGCTCTCGCACGCTTTCTTACTTTTAGTCGGATTATTCAAAAAAAAAAAAAACTCTTCGTGATGTGACACACAAAAAAAAACACAACAACAATGAATTTGAAAATTTCCAAATTTCCACGTTTCGTGAGAAAAGAGACGGCAACAACTAACAACAAACGTTTCTTCCTTTAAG
>CYKH01001791.1:0-26725 GCA_001460835.1 Bodo saltans
CTTTTGAATTCGAGTGACATTCTCTTTCCACCTTCGCACAACGACCAAAGTTTTTGTCACAATGCTGCAGAACAAAAAATGCCCCTGCAGCTATCCTCGATCAAACGGAAAGGCCCCGATCAAAACCGAAAAAAAAAAAGGCTGAAGTGCTTTATCCCTCCGAGTAACGAAAAGAACATGCAGAGGGGATATATTGCGCAGGCAGTGAAGCACACTTTGGTAATCTCTCGCTAACTTCCTTTGCGCATCTTTTGAATTCGAGTGACATTCTCTTTCCACCTTCGCACAACGACCAAAGTTTTGTCACAATGCTGCAGAGAAAAAAAAAAAATGCCTTTTCAAAGCTATCCTCGATCAAACGGAAAGGCCCCGATCAAAACCGACGGATTTTGACAGCTAGATTTCACACTACTTTTTGTAGAACTCCTATTCCAGAGACCTGAACTATCTTCTTTGCTCACTCATCCCTCAACTTGTGCGCTTTCAACACGATTTTCTGTCTTTGTGTTTCACCCCTCTTTTCGATGACTCGCAGGTAACACACGGTTCATTAAAAGTCCACATGGTCGGTTGACCAAGCAGGAACGAAGTGGGGAAATATTTGCAGTAAGAACCAGTCTTGGGGAAGAGAGAGAGAAAAAGCGCGCATGCGTCGCAGTATCACCACCCGCTCGGAGTCGATGATCGCTCGACTTTGTCGACCCAACAAGACCATTTCACGCCTAGGGATATTGCTGACGGTCACTTGTATGCTGTTGTTGTGGTACCGATCGGCTACCTCCCTGTCGTCTAATCTAACAACGGAACAACTGAGCGGCTCGGACCACACTAGTACTATGGTTGTGGATGTCACCACCACCAACCCAGCAGCTCCGCGGCGCCATGGGGGCGTCGAGAGTCCTCATGAGGACGGCGTTACTGGTCGGCTTGCCTTTGAACAGTTGTCGCTGGACTCCCCTCACGCAGCAACGTCATCATCGCACACGGAGGAGAATCTGCAGCAGCGCCATCGTTTGATTGTGGAGCGTATGTTTCGCAAGAATCATAATATTTCAACCACTACCTTATCTCAGCTTCCATCCATTCATCAACACCACGTGACACTGACGACGTTTTGGGGTCTGAAGGCGTCCAAGGGTGCAGGAGCGAATGCGTCCTTCTACCACGGGAGGGCAGTGCCATCGTTCGACTGGGTAGTGGTGTTCTTAGCCTCCTGGATGGAGCGCGTGTGCCACGTGGGTAGTGGTGGTAGCGGTGGAGGGGGAGATGGCAATCATAGCAGCGCCTACCCCTATGAGTTGTCGTTATCATCGCAACTTGTGTTTTTCTGTGACGCACAGTCTGCGGCATCAATTCTCCTTCGCCTCATGACAGTTCGCGAGGGACAGCACCTTCGCAATATGCGGCGCTGCTCTGGCGCATGCGGCGGAACGATCACGTTTGTTGTGGTGCGCGATCCCGCACTTGACGGCCGTGACTACGCAAGCATCAAAGACCGTTTGCTAGAGGGAGCGAGGGGTAGCTCTGTCTCTGCGTCTCTTATCCAGGAGGTGCTGGGCCATCACATCCTCGTTGTGAATCGTGCTGCATACATGGGTGAGGCATGGGTGACATCTGTCCCGAATGGAGCGAACAATTTTCGGTTTGCGTTTTATCGCGACTGGCTTCATCGGTGGTTTGTGGATCACACTCGTAACGACGGGAGGGGGATTGCTGGCCGCCCCAACGTCAGCCATGTGCTGCGCGTGTTGATCGCAGATAACACCGACGTCGCTTTCCAACGTAATCCTTTTGACGTTTCGTCGTCAGCACCACCGAACCAGTGCTTCCCCCCAGTTCGTACGGCAAATCATCAGAAAGAGGTTGGCAATGACGAGGAGGAGCAGCCGTGGGTGACGTTTACGCTTGAAGACGCCTCCAAGACATTCAAGAATGAGAAGTACAACCGTCGCTGGGTGGGGTGCTACCAACAAGCCGGAGAGCCGAACGTGTTGAAGAAGATGGAAGCAACGCGGCAGAGGGTATCATGCGCTGGTGTGACGTTGGGTAATGGGTATGGAGCATTGCAGTACTGCAAGGCACAATTACGCGAACTGACACGTGCCCCACTGATAGAGTGTGCTATGTCTACCATCAAAGCGACACTCGACCAAGCAACTCATAATGTATTGCTTCATCGCTGGTTGCAGTGGAGTACTGCGGCATATGAAGCGGAGAGAAAGCAGCTCGATAGTTCGATGGAGCCTCTTAGTCCTTATCGCCGACACTTCGGAGGATCGGGGCAATTGCTCAACCGATGGACTGCACTAAAGTTATCGAATCGAAATGGATTGGGACTTGCGAACAACCTACTCGGGGCGCCACCGAATGGGTTCTACGTCTTTACTGCGGCGGCTGAGATGTCTGACGACGTTGTAGCATCGTCCAAGAACAGCAACATTGGCCAACAACAAGGCAGCAGCAGCTGGGTGCCTTGTGTGTTTCATGGCAACTTTGGAAAACCAAACTTTATGACTTCTACGCCACTCCTCCAAGATCAAGGACTCCGCGCCCAACCATCGACGTCAGGTGGTGGGGGTGGTGGTCAGTCGCCGCCATTATTTGCACTGGTGCATCAGTACACGTCTAACCGAGTCCCGGCCATGATGGACCTCATGCGACGCTTGTACTTGCTGTAACTTGGGAGGAAGAGGAAAGGGAAATGGTGAGATTGTGACACTTTGTTTTGTGTCGTGTTTTTTCCCCACGACTTGGGTGCTGCATCTTTTGTTGTTAGCGATGACTTTTCCTGACGCAGCATGATCTTTTTTTCTTCCCCTTTCTTTTTTGCCAGCAGATGATGCGGCCTGCTCATCAGCCGCGAGCAGCGCTTGGTGCATCTGCTGATGCCCAAAGTAACGCGCAGCCACCACCGCGCCACTCCCGATCTAAAACGCCACCTGTTCGTCGGGCGACAACTCCAGTCAGCCGTCAGCTCCATTCCTCTCACCAACAACTACAACAGGCAATTGGAGGGCGCACGACGACACCAACAGGCGGAGGGCGGTTTGCCACTCCTTTGGCCAGCAGCAGCACTACGTCTCTCCTCGCGTCGATGCTGCCTACAAACGGTCTTCATCACCCTCACCACCCTCACCACCACAATAACAACACACACCTCGTCACCCCCGGCAGTGCTCGATCAAAGGCGTCGTCATCCGGCGGCTCTATCGCTGACTTGGAGGACACCATTGTGGAGGTCCTTGGCGTGCGGATGCAAAGTCTCGTCGACCTGCGTCAGCGAGTGGACCAACTAGGCGACTTGTATCGTCGCGAGGAGGAGACGTTCCGTCATCAGATGCGACAAGTGCTCGAACGCAGCGAAGAGGTGCGAGTGACAAATGAAAGTCGAGAAGTGGAGCTGGAACGAGCCCTTGCAAAGGAACGAGCGGATCGTACCAAAGTTCTGGAGCTCATGAGCCAATTCAAGAAAGAAGGCGCAGCGGTCATTCAGGTGATGAAGGAATCATTGCAAGAAGCGACCACAAAGTGGAAGGCGGAGTTAGAAAAGAACGCAAAGCTTACGGCACTGCTGAGGCGGCATGGGATGGATACTAGTGCTCGGTCTGTTTCTGGAAATCCAAGCGATGGAGCGGCAATGAACTTGAATGTTCACAACAGCAACAACAACGTCTCCGCTGTGTCCTCTGCTGCACTACAAACACGTATCGAAGCCCTCACACAACTCGTACAGGAGGAAGACAGCATCATTGTCGCCCTGCGATCACGCAATCGTGCCCTTGAACAACGCGTTGCCGTATTAACGCAACAACGAGATAAGCTTCTCGAGGTGGACGCTGATCAGTGTGTCGTCACAGGCTCATTGCAAGGGGAGCTATACGACATCCAACAGGCCGTTCGGCGGTGCGATGCGGCGCTGATCAAGGAGACTGGTGCGTCCTCATCGTCGCCCTTGACATCTCCGTCTGTGGTGCCGACGCCTAAGGGGTTCCGCTTGTTGGCGGAGAAGTGTGAGGCGCTAGACCGTTACTCCAAACTGCTCCTACAGCGTCTGTCGATAGAACAGAGGCAGAGGTTGAGAGTGGAGGAGCAGAGTGCTCGTATTGCATCGGCTCAAGATCAGCTGGTCCAGAGCCTCGAGAGCCGCATTAAAGACTTGGGTGGCGGTGGGGTTGCTATTGGTGGAGCTAGTGCAGCAACTCCCAAACACACAGCTGCCGCAAGCGCTGCTGCTGGTCACCAAGACGGACTTCCTCGATTCCGTCCCCGTGGGGGCTCTTCATCTCCGCTCAGTTCCGGCGTCGGAGGAGGCAATGCGTCCACGTCCACTAGAAACGCCGCAATGAACCGCCCTGCAAGTGGAAGCTCGATCCATCAAGGGGGAGAGGAGTGCAGCGAAGACGACGACGACGGCGTTGTGGAGGAGGTGCGTGAGGTGTTAGACGAGGTAAGCAACACTCGTGTTGTGCTGCCTTTGGTGAGTAGCACATCCCGCTCCTCCTCCACAAGAGCTGCTGCTAGTGCCGCCACGGTTGTTACTGTTGCGGAGCGCTCAGCCTCTGCGTCATCGCAAGTGGGGCAGCGCAATCCTCCTTTAACCACCTCCGCACCGATAGTGCCCTTGTCCTCGCTCGAAGCGCAGCTGGCGTTGGTGACGAGGGAGTTCCGAGGTAAGCAACACTCGTGTTGTGCTGCCTTTGGTGAGTAGCACATCCCGCTCCTCCTCCACAAGAGCTGCTGCTAGTGCCGCCACGGTTGTTACTGTTGCGGAGCGCTCAGCCTCTGCGTCATCGCAAGTGGGGCAGCGCAATGGAGGAATAACCACCTCCGCACCGATAGTGCCCTTGTCCTCGCTCGAAGCGCAGCTGGCGTTGGTGACGAGGGAGTTCCACGATTCCGTGGATGAGTGGAGCCGAGAGCAACAGCAACAACAACTGCGATCATCCAATGCTGCCGACGATTACCGCCGACATGTAGCAGGCAGTAGCAGGCAGGGAAGCGCGGAGAGTGGTGGAGTCAACGGGGATGATTTGTAGCCCATACAACGTTCCATCCTCTTATATCGACATCAACTTTTTGTACTGTTAGAGACGACAAAAAAAGAGATTGTGAATCGTTGAATTTGGTGGGAGCGCTACCGCTGTTAGTTTTACGGTTTACATGCTTCTCGCGCTACAATTGTTGAGAAAGACGAAAAAAAAAAATATAGAGATCCACAAGGACGATCCTACTCAACACGTTTACACATAGATATCAACAGAAGACATCATATGGACCCTGGATCTGTGAGCTCGCAAACCAACAAGTTCGTGTTGGCGCGGCACCCGTTGAGGTTCATAGGGTTGATGGAACGCCTGGCTCTCGTCGAATGGGCGTCGGAGTATCTTATAGCACTGCGACGACCCCGCGGGTTCATGGAGCTGGAACGGTTGCTGCAGCGGTTTTCCCTTTGCCGTCACAAGCCGGAACGCGATCTGCTGGAACGGTCACGGCCGGTTGAAGTAGAGCGAGTCGCCCACACGTACTTGTAACAACCGAAGTACCTCCTTGACATAATGCATCACCTGGCATACCACGACCTACGACAGCATGCACTTGACCAGCAGCGCAGAATAGGCGCAGGAGAAGGCATCCGTGCAGATAGAATGGACACAATTGATCAACTTTCGTTGGATGCTGCTTCTGCTGGAGGTCAAACATTACCGAGTCTCCTTACGCGACGGTATGAGCTTGTGGTGGAGCCGCTCACGTCCCTCGCCACCCCCACCCTCTTACGCATGCTTCGAGGCATGATGATTGGAACCCTTACAGTAGTGAGAGGTGTGTGCATTTCTGCGACTGCGGTGCGACCCAAACTTGCGATGCTGACGTCGGTGTGCGAGCTCTGCGCAGAGTCTACCTTTCAACAAGTCATGGGAGATCGCTTGACGCCGTTGCTTGTGTGCCCGTCCCAAGCATGCAAGGCTCGTAATGCCGTCGGTCGCCTCCTCCCCCAATACAAGGCGAGCAAGTTTGTCAAGTATCAAGAACTTCGACTGCAAGAGCTGCCCGAAGACGTGCCTCGTGGAGCCATTCCCCGAACGATCCGCGTTGTATGCGAGGGAGAGCAAACACGCGTTGCTACCCCTGGCCAGGTGCTGAGGCTGGTTGGCACGTACTGCCCAGACCCCGGTACCGGTCAAGGTAACGAAGCATTCAAAGCCTCTACGATGATCCGCACATTGTACCGTGCCTTCAAGGTGGAACTTGAGAAGAGATCCTACAGTGAGTCCGCGATGGACATGCAAGAAGCAGTTGAGGAGGCTCGCACGTTTCACGATCGAGATGCTTTTATGGACAAACTGGTCCGTAGCATCGCCCCTGAGATCTGGGGGATGGAGGACGTGAAGAAGGCCATTTTATGTTTGCTTGCTGGCGGCAGCTCCGTGACGCAAGGAGGCATCAAGATCCGTAACGACATCAATATTTTATTCATGGGGGACCCTGGAGTGGCCAAGTCACAGCTGCTCAAGTGGGTTGCCTCCACCGCACCGCGCTCGGTGTTCACCACCGGTAAGGGTAGCTCCGGCGTCGGCCTCACTGCAGCCGTCACGCGGGACACCCATACCGGGGAAGTGGTTCTCGAGGGTGGTGCGTTGGTGTTATCTGACCACGGCATCTGCTGCATCGATGAGTTTGATAAAATGGAAGAAACGGACCGCACGTCGCTGCATGAAGTGATGGAACAGCAGTCCGTGTCCATCGCCAAAGCGGGCATCATCACCACGCTCAACGCACGCACATCGATCTTGGCGGCGTCGAATCCCAAATTTGGTCGGTGGAGGCGCAGTGCGACGCCAAGTGAGAATGTAAACCTCCCGCCTGCACTCCTTAGCCGTTTTGATTTGCTGTGGCTTCTCCTTGACGACGCGGATCGGGAGCGAGACACGGAGCTATCGATTTGCTGTGGCTTCTCCTTGACGACGCGGATCGGGAGCGAGACACGGAGCTATCGATGCACGTAACGTATGTCCATCTTCACGGTGTCGCTCCAGGCCGAAGTACTGCTGCCAGTTCTGTACACGATACAACCAGCGACTACTTCTCCAAAGAGTTTCTTCGTGCGTTTATCGGTGAGGCGAAGAGAGTGCACCCATATGTGGACCCGAATGCAGCGAAGACCATCACGTCGATTTATTGTGAAATGCGAGGGCAAGCGCAGAGGCAAACCAACGTTGTCACGGCACGTACTTTGCTCAGTCTGATTCGTATCTCCCAAGCGAATGCACGTTTGAGGCTATCCGACCGTGTGACAGATGTTGACGTGCGTGAGGCGGCGCGGCTGTTGGACTGCTCGAAAGCATCGCTGAATGATAAAGTTCCTGGTGCTGGAGGGGGTGGGGGTTCGAGAATGCTATCTGCCACCGATGCGGGAGTGTTTACGATGATCAAGGAAGTTGCGGCAGGCAGGACGATTGTCCCGTTGTCTGACCTGCGTCTTGCGTTGGCGGTCAAAGGGGTGACGGAGGCACAACTGCAGCAGTGTGTGACGACGTACAGCACTGTGGGGGTGTGGGTGCAGGAAGGGAACAACTTGGAGTTTTCGTAGCACTTTCATTTTGCCGACTTCATTGTGAGAAGTAGAGCCAACTATAGAATCAATGTGTTTGTGAGTGGGCGCCGCGAGACATGTTAGTTGCTTATTGCTTTTATACTCGTCCGTCTTCTGTTTTACACAAACAAAGTTGTGAACGTATCGTGTTTATGGCGTCATGATGAGGATTAGCAGCGTTCTTGTGATATGGATGCTGTGCCCAGCATTTCTGTTATCAGAATTGATTCCTTGCAGCTCTGTGACGCTGACGACCACGGTGCTTCAATCCAACACGAATTACTTCATTGAGGATTGTTTCGTGCCTGACCTGCCCCCAAGTGCAGGAGGAGGCTTCACACCGATTCTACACCCGTTTACAGGGTATCTGAGCCCTTCTCACCTCACGCTGACCAACGTGAGCATAACTGTGCGCAATAGTAACGTCGTACCGACCGTGCACATGGAGTCGATTATTCCTGGGCTGCCTGGTGTAGCGGTGAACAATATCTACGTGGCCCTTATTGGAGTGCAAGCTACGTGGCCAGTAGGTCTTGCGCCAGCAGTCGTGGATAGTGTCCTCTCTGTTCGTGAAATACCTTTCGTCAACGTGTCGCTGGAGCTCCGAAGCTGTGTGTTGAACTTCAGTCTTCCCTCAACAAATGCGTGGATTCTTCCAGTGTTTGCTTGGTTTCGTCCACCGGTTCGGCTAGATTTGACCCAGTACGGCGAATCGAGCCAAGTCACCATCATTATCACAGACTCGCACATTTACACGTTCTGTGACAACAGAGTACGATCAGATCTTTTTGTATTTGAAGTTCCTGGCAACGACACGATCACGAACGTACTGGTCGATATTGTAAACTCGTCGTTGTCCTTTCGGGCGATCGTGTGGCGCATGTACCCGGTGGCGGTGATTAATATCGTTGGCCGTGATGACTGTGTCGCCGGGATCGGTAGCACCACCAACACTAGCATTTCGAATGTAGTGATTCGAGTTTGCAACAGTAGCGACCTGACGGCCATCGGGATATTGCCCATCGACATTGGGCCTCCTCAGTTTCCTATTGTGACAGCAGCACTCTTTTATGTTCGAGCAAGCAGATGCAGTCACGTTTACGTCGTGATTGCCGACATTAGGTCGGAGGTTGCTTTGGTGAGATCACTGCTGTTGCCCTCGTTGTCGCCAGTGACTTACACAAATACGAAGTTGACTGCAGCACTTGTGCATCTAGATATTGTTACATCCCTGTCGCACGTTACATTTCATTGCTCCAACACGGTAGCAGCATTGACCTCAGTTTCCAAGGCGTACGTTCTCCTGGCGGGAAGCTTCGTATTCGCCACACTTACAGTGCACGATGTTAACATTACAGTTGCAAATATCTACGTCAGAGCAATCATCGTTTCCGGGAACAGTGGAGAATCAGGAAAAGAGGCTATTTGCATTGGATTCGATTCATTCGGCACCGTCGGAAATATTATGATCAACATCGAGCACTCCACCCTTCGCACTGCAGCCGCAGTCGATGGTGGTCCTCAGAGTGTGGCAGCTGCGGTGCTGCTGAACTCAGCAAGCTCACATGTTCAGATTCGCGTTGTAGGGGTCATCCTCGACGCTTCAACGAACCCTGGCACAATTTCGTTTGTTGGAGTTTCCGGAGCAACAGTCGCACTATTCATAGCGGTGTCGAGTATTGTTATCGTGAACGGTAACGCGCAGAATTTCTCCGTATACGTCTACAATTCAAGACTCCATTTCCAAAGTCTTTTCAATTGCCCGATTGGGACTTTGTTACGCTTCACGTCTACAGCGGCAGAAATTGTCTTCATTCCGGGGATCATAACCACTGCGGTTGTCGACGTCAAGGGCTGCGATATTCTGTTGGTGAACTTGAGCGGTGGCTTTGGTGGCACACCAGCGCTATTGATATCGGCAGGAGGATCGTGGGATGCTAATTTTGTGGGAGTGGTGGGCACAGTGACGCAAAAAATTGCATACGCTGGCTTACCTACTGTGGTATTGCCGTTGGTGGGTGCATTAAGCCCCACAAGTGGCGTTACCTCGTCCATTTTCGATAGCGTCCATATCACGATATTGAATACGAGCATCTCGGCAAGTATCAACAATACTGGGTCGTCCAACGCCACAAGCACAGTTTCAACCGCTAACCTTATGATTTCAATACTCAGCCTCTATGCCACCACGATGCGCAACACTGCCTCTGTGCTCATATCAGACTCGACTGCATTCCTGGCAAGAGGAGGCGTATCCACGAACGCCTGGAAAACATGTCAACGGCCGTTGATCATTACACCGGGAGGAAGTACTGCTTCCGTCGTCGCCATCTCTGGGACGACTATCTTTGAGTCAGGCACGCGTATTTCCGTTGCCCGTGTGGCTGGTGTGGTGGGCCCACTAATTTGTGGATACTCCCTCGTGCCCAACCCAGCGAAGCTCACATTGGAGCCCAACACATCCATCTCCTTCGCATACGTCTCCTCGAGTGGCACTGAAGATGAAAGCAGCGTCTTTGGCCTGGCATCGGCATCAACTGCATCGAGTATCTTTACTGTCGTGGTGGTTGCCGATTCCACCCTTCAAAGTCCTTATGGCATTGACCTCTCCTTCTCGTCGCTATGCGGCTTTGGCTACCTTGCAGGCCCAAGCAGCAGCGTATCCTCTACCATGCCGGCCACCCTAACGTTACTCTGTAATACGTGGTCACCAACTCCACTGGCGGAGCTCCTCACTCTTAGCGAGACGCGCCTGTCTGCCTTGTTGGTCAAGACACCGTCCCCAGGCAGCGATTGGGACGCCTCGTGCCCTGCGGTGTCGATGACTGTGACCGACACACCGGCGATGATCATGGTCCCGCAGCAGCGCCTCCCTGTGTCCGTTAAGGCTGCATCCTCGGTCCTTGTAGGTGGTGCGATTTGGTTTGGTTCGTTGCTGGGAGGCACTGTGGGAGGTGTTCACGGCATTCAAGCCGCGATGTTGCTGCTTCGTGTGCAGCTGCTTTGTGAAGAAAGTGATTCTCCCTCCACAACTGGTAGCGTAATGACGCCAGTAGACCTGTGCTGTGATCTCTCCACCAGCCCAACACAGCTGACGACGCCAGGATATGCGGGAGTGTATGTTGGCGGAGTGTTTGGCAACACAATTGTTATCGTTGGGTCCACTGGACTACGATATTTTGTTGGTCAACTTTTGCAGCGAGCCGACGTAAGTAGCAACAAACCACCATTGTGGTGGGGTCGAATCGTTCATCGTTTGCGATCACTTGCGCCGCCATCGGGCCCCGTGACGCTGTCGTGGACGGCGTACATGTTTTTGCTGTGCCCCACAGTGTCGCTGTGCGTCGCTCTTGCCTCAGATGAGACATTACCTTCGTCTGCTCGATGGCTTGGCGGCGTGATGCTGCCTCTGTGGCTCGTGCCGTGGACAGGAGCGTTCTTTGGGCTGTGCTGGTGCGGTGCGGCGTTTGCCTTCCGCAGTGTAACAAAAGAGACCAAACCGCACGGCACAAAGCGGCACGTCGCATTTACCTCAGCTGCTGCACGATCTCGGCATTTGTTCTCGTTGCCCACGATTAGAGAGACCCATGATTGGCTGTTGGAGGCACAGGAGGAACTTGTCCCTCGCCGCGGGTCGAAGCTGCGGAGCCTCGCAAAAGAACAACTGCGTAGGTTTGGATCTGTCTTTGCAGGCTATCGAGCTGCACGATACTGGTGCTTCAACGTCGAGGTAGGGTTTGCGATCGCCACCGGTGCCGCTACTGGCCTGATGCTGCGGCAGATGGGCAGCACGGATCCGTGTGCTGGGTCCGGGTGGGCGTGGGCTGTGGTGGGTGTGGGCGTAGTGGAGACGACGGCCGCGGTTGTGCTGAGAGCGTTTGCGCTTCGATTAGAGCTCGCGGTATTTGTCGCTGTGATGGTGTTCACGATCCTCTCCGAGATCGTTGCGCTGCTTAATCCAAACGCGGTGGCTGAAGCGAACGCACTGTCGATCGTTGCTGCGGTGCTGCAAATATTGTCCATGTTGTACAGCGCCTTTGAACATTTCCGACTTCGACATCGAACTAACGGAGAGCAGCTAAGGCCATTGCAGGCTGTTGGCACTGCCTTCCAGCAACCTGAGCCGAAAAGCGACTATTTGAATGCGCACGCATTACGAAGCCTATCCAGCGGTGGTTTATCCACGTCAACATTCCTCAGCGCGACTTTACTACGAACGACAGTCGCTAAACGTTCTACGGTTTCAGTTGAGTCTTCGTTGGAGAGTTTGGTGTCCCTTATCTGTGAAGCACAAGATGGGACTCGACGTTAGTTAGCCATCTCTCCATTGGGTCCATTGCTTGGTTCGTTCAGGAATGGTTGCTTCATTGATGTTTTTTTGTTTTGTTTTGTTTTGAATTAACACACATTTTCTGTTTTCCAACTTTTTCATTCAGTCTGCACGTGTCACCATCACATTCATTCTTCCCTGTTAAACTACTTTCTATTCACGCTCCCAGTTTGTTCCTGATGTTCAATCCCTAATGCTTTCACTCAGGTGTGCTGCTCTCGGTCACAATATGAATGACAAAGGACATCGTTCATCCAACCATTATTGTTTTGTTTTTATTATTTTACTAAAGTTTTTTTTTTATTTTCTTTCGTGAACTTAAGATGCATCAATGACCCGCGCATTACTGCGTGAAGCGTCTTCAAGACAAACTGTAGAACAGCACGTGTTTTTAGGTGTGGCGAAGCTGCGTGGCGAACATGTGAGTAAAACCGTTTTTCCTGAGAACATCATGATCCCTTGTGCTTTGGCTGATTAGCGATAGTGAAAGGAAACTGAGACACCATTTTACCAGAAGGTTTGTGGTGCACGTTTTGCGAAGCGGCAGAAACACTAGTAGCAAGCACAACCTTATCACCTATGCTTGGGTCAGCCTTTGCAATTGTTGTGGTGTCCAACATGCCATGTTGGACACCACAACATCATCGTGGGTTATCAGAGCGAATTCTTTGCAGTGATGCAACAACAACACTTCAGTCCAACACGGAGTATCTTTTAGAGGTTCAGCGCGTTGCATACCCGGTCATTCCGGTGGCCTTATTGCCCTTCATGCAGCAGTTGGGTGCCATGCGAGACACCACCAATGCATCTGTTCTCGATGACACCACGATCACAATTGCGAACACAAGTATCTACTCGATTGACAGTGCCCCAGATAGCCCTCCCTCTGAGACGGTCAGTCCTGTGATCACCATAGTCGGTCTCCATGCCACCACTATGCGCAACACTACCTCAGTGCTCATATTTGATTCCGCTGCGCTCCTTGGAGGAGACACCACCTTATTAATAAACGCCTGGAAAACATGTCGAAGACCGCTGATCACCGTACCTGGCGTAGACACAGCGTCCGTCCTCGCCATTTGTGGGACCACAATATTTGAGTCTGGCACGCGTATCGCTGTAACTCGTGTGGCTGGTGTGGTGGGCCCACTGATTTCAGGATTCTCGCTCGTGCCCAACCCAGCGATGCTAACATTGCGACCGAACACAACCATCACTTTCGCGAGTGTGTCCTCGAGCGGCCTCGGCAACGAAGGCAGTGTCTTCGGCCTGGCATCGGCATCAACTGCATCGAGTTTGTTCAGTGTCGTGGTGGTTGCCGATTCTACCCTTCAAACTCCTTACGGCATCAACCTCTACTTGTCGTCGTTATGCGGCTTTGGCTATCTTGTGGGGCCAAGTAGCATCGTATCCTCAACCATGCCGGCCACCCTAACGCTACTTTGCAATACGTGGTCACCAGCTCCACTGGCCGAGCTCCTCACTCTCAGCGATGCTCGCCTGGCTGTTGAAGGCATCGGAGGAACTTGTTCCTCGCCGCGGTGAAAAACTGCGGAGCCTTGCGAAGGAGCAGCTGCGGAGGTTCGGATCTGTCTTCGCGGGCTACCGAGCTGCACGCTACTGGTGCTTCAATGTCGAGGTGGGGTTTGCGATCAAAAAAAAAAGGTCTGATGCTGCGGCAGATGAGCAGCACGGATCCGTGGGTCTGATGCTGCGGCAGATGAGCAGCACGGATCCGTGTGGTGGGTCCGGGTGTGGGTGTGGGGATCTTGGAGACGACGACTGCGGTTGTGCTGAAAGCGTTTGCGCTTCGGTTAGAGCTGGTGTTATTTGTGTCCGTGATGGTGTTTACTATCCTTTCGGAAATAATTGCGCTGCTGAATCCAAACGCGGTGGACGCAACGAACGCACTGTCTGTAGTTGCAGCGGCGCTTCAAATGGTGTCCATGATTTACGGCGCCTTTGAACATTTCCGACTTCGAAATAGAGCTGAAGGAGAGCAGTTAAGGCCGCTGCAGGCCGTTGGTACAGCCTCCCAGCAAGGACTTGAATGCGCTTGCGTTGGAAAGAAGCGTATCTGGTGGTAAGTCACAGAGCGCATTCTTGGCGCCAAGATTTCTCAGTGCGGCTTTTTTACGACCGACAGTTGCTAAACACGCAACGGCTTCCGTTGAGTCGACGTTGGAGAGTTTGATTTCCCTGATCTGTGAAGCACAAGATGGGAGACGTTAGCCATCTGGGACGGTCCCTCTGTTTTGTGGAGATAACTCGACCTTTCGGTAGTCAACGGATTTTTTGGACCTGTGTTATTTTGCTCTGAATTCCAAATCAGAAATCAGTCATGAAATGAACTTTCAGGCTGAGGTGGTCCTACATATTTTTTTCTGTTTGAAGAGTATCCCTTTCTGGCGTGGATGTTCTTGTTTCTTCCATTTTTAAATTTGAATTTACGCTTATTTACTGTTTTTTGACGTTTTCGTTCATTCTGAACGTTCACCATCACATTCTTACAACGTTTAACTTGAACATTTACATGTGTAAATCACCTTCCCGTTCCCAGCGCTCGTTATTATTGTTTCCCAGACGGTTGCTCTGGATCAAATTGCACAAGCATAGTATTCAGCAGTACTTTGTGCTCTCTGTTTCACATTTCTTCCTACAAATTCCGTTTGTTTACATGCTTGAAAAAAAAAGAACCCAATAACATGTACGACTGCTTCAAACCCCCTTTCCGCCAATTATCTTGCTGTGTAGAAGTCCGACTAAAAAAAGAGACAAGATACATAATGACACGAAACGCAGAGCGTTAAGTCGATTCACAATGCCACCTGCCTCCTTCGTAGCATTGTACCCAAAATGTTTTGCGAACTTTCGATCTACTGTTGGTCACGTCACATTCACACTTCTTTGGTGGCTGCTATTCTCCGCGGTCATTGTTTTCATTCACGGAGCAACCACCATGTCGTTCATTGAAATTCCATGCGACGTGAACATGATCAACATCACCACCACCATGGCGTCCAACACTACTTACCTGATCACCAACTGTACGCTTGATGGCTTGCCACCAACATTTGACGGCGGTTGGATGCCACCTATCCACCGCTTCGAGGCAATGCTTTCCACTGTGGCACCTCCTTCTAGTCTCATGAATGTGCGGATAATGGTGCAGGGGGGCAACGTGTTGCCTATTATCAAGATCTGGCCTGCAGTAGGAATTGCCGGCCCTGTGTCGACGTTGCTGTCGGTGATCAACGTGTCGGTGGAGCTTGTCAACATTTCTGTTGAGTGGCCTGCAACGATTGCGCCGAACGTTGTCGATAGTATCTTTGCTGTGCTATTTGCGTACATGAGAAATATCTCCTTGACTCTGCGAGACTGCTCGTTGGAGTTACACTACCCCAGCTCCCTTGTGATGAATTCAAACCCAATCCTGTTGTGGATTCTTGGTCCTCTACTTCTGCTGTCCGACGACAGTGGCACAACAATCAACATGACGTCGAGCGGCGTGAGTCTTTTCGTAGCTGCTTCACGAGTAGTGATCCACAGTCAGCGGAACACGACGCCGTCTCGCTTATTTTTGCTCGAAATGTTGGCCGGGGGCGTCCTGACGAATGTGACAATTCTCGTCACCCAACAGTCCACCGTCACAATTCTCGCAAGCATCTGGTTCCACTTACAAACTGTGGCCGTCATGGGCGTTCAATATCAGAGGAACGCCGGCTTCATTGCCGCCGACTCACAAATGTCCCACGTCAATTTTCGAGTGTCGGACAGGTCTATCATCACATTAGTGGGGATATTACCTCTTGAGGGCACCACGCCAATCAACGATACCGACGTCACGCTGATGTGCATGCAAGTGTCTTCTTGCAGCGATATTTACGTTGGTGTTGAGGGGGCGAGTTTTTTGAATATGACCCTAGTGAGATCGACGGTCGGCGAAGCGTCGTTGATGGCAATGACCGTTCGACGCCACCGGGCCACAATAGCAAGGTTCGATGTCGCACAAACAGCCCAGCACGTACGGTTAGTCTGCAGAAACTCCACCACCTTGCTTCGTGCAGCGACAAAGGCAATTTTATTTGCAATTTCTGCACAATTCATGGTGGACGTGAATGCAACCATATCTCACGCTGTTACGACGCAGGAAGCGACGGCTGGGCTTGCTGGGCAACAAGGTAAGGTAGCAACCTGCGTGACGCTGTCATCGGGCGTCACGAGTACAGAGTTTGGCAGCACTCCCATAGGAATCCAAGGCTCGGTGATACATGTGGAGCACACACGTATTCACGTCGTTGTAGCGGCAGATGGTGCCTTGAACAGTGCAATCAGTACTGTGTATCTTGCATCTGATAATGTGTTTACAGAAACGGGAATTTTTGTCGACAACGTGACGATGGTGTCTTCTGTTGTTGGCTCAACCCTCTCGCCCTTTATGTTTGGTGCTGCCCCGTTGTCCATCTCTGTATTGTTGTTCACGTCGACATGCACGTTGGTGTGGTTGAGTGGCAATGTGACAGCAGCAGCGGTCGACGTGCAGCAATCACGTCTGGAAACTGCGCAACAATTCCTTGTTGTGGGATTCTCCGCCACTCAGTTGACCGCCTCAGTTGTATCAATCCTGTTCGTACCTGGCGCTGTAGCTTCGTCGACGATTGTCATCACGGACTGCAATGTTGTCATGACTGTTGTCACAGGGGCTGAGGACGACGGCAGAGGAGCATTTGGTGCAAACCCACCACTACCTGCAGGTTCTACTCAAGGCTGGAATGGCAACATGGTGAACATTATCGCCACGATGACCCAACGTGCCGCGTCTAAAATGATCAACGCGGCGCCGAGCGTCTTGACAGCCTTCCTCAGCTCCGCATCGAACGCCACCTCGTTGTTCGACCGAGTGCTGATTGTCATGTCTCGCGTCGTGATTTCTCCCAGCACTTTGCCGAAGAATCCCTCGTTTTTGGGACAGAGTGTGAGTGTGATCGTGTCCATGTTAGGCCTTGCCGATACGACATTGCGCAATGTTGTCGTGAATATGACCAACGTGTCTGTGTTTTCTACCACCGCCACCGAATTAGGCGCCGTGTCGGACATGCGATCATGCACGAGGCAAAATATCACGGCGTTAGGCTTTGGGCACGGCTTCGCCTCATTGATATCAATCCTAGGCCAATGCACAATGGCATCCAATACCACTGTTGTTGTGAATGGGGCGGCTGGAGTTATGGGCCCGGCGATATCTGGGTATTCTGTGACGCAGAACGCGGCGGCACTAACGCTGTAACGCTCCGACGCAAGAAGTCTCATGCAGTTCCAGGGCATTGTCGCAAGGGGCGTGGAGAGCGAGGGCAGTATTTTTGGAAAGCACTGCTCGTCACAGACAACTAGTAGCTTTGTGATTGATGTGATGATGACTACCAGCGTATCATCATCGTCAACATTCACAAGGACCGGCGGCATTTCCTTGTCGCCTATCCTGTCTTTACATTGCAATGTATGGGCACCAGTGCCCCTCGCAACTTTGCTGGAGGTGAGCAGCCCTCAGTTGCCATCTGCGTACGTGGCAACGCCGCTGCCTGGGAATGATTGGGATGCTTCCTGCCCTCAGCTACTTGTGGAAGGAGTGTCACACACCACCACCGCCTTCCCAGTCATTGCCCCTCCCACATATCCAATCCCTGCGGTCCGCTCTGCAACGTCTGTGATCACAGGAGCTGTCATTGCGGCTGGATCGCTGGTTGGTGTGGGCAGTCAAGGGGGAGGCGTGCATGGCATTCAAATTGCAATGCTCGTGATACACGTGCAAACATTGTGCGCTGCTAACGAGGGGAATGTCAATCATGGCGAGGAGGCGTCGATTGCCACACCAGACGACCTGTGCTGCGACCTTGGGACGAGCCCAACACAGCTCAGCTTTGATGACTACGGTGGCGTCTACTTAGGAGGCGTCTTGGGGAATACAATACTCGTGATGGGTTCCACGATGATGCGGTTCATTGCGGGCAAAATGCTGCTGAGGCTGCCACAACTCGACGAGAAGGACCCAAACTGCGTGAAGCGCATCCTTCGCCACATGCGATCCCTTGCACCACCATCAGGCCCAGTGACGTTGTCGTGGACTGCTTACATGTTTCTATTGTGCCCGACGGTGTCGCTGTGCGTTGCTCTTGCGTCAGACGGGACGATGCCAGCGTATGCTCGGTGGATGGGTGGACTTGTGCTGCCGCTATGGTTGATGCCATGGGCTGGAGCTTTTTTTGGTCTGTGCTGGTGGGGTCGTCGCGTTGAGTTTGCCTTCTACGGAGAAGCCCAGCGCAAACGCAAGCAACAGTCTTCGACGCGGAAGGCGCAGAAGGAAGCGAGGACGACGACTACATTCTTTGGTAACGTGCACGACTGGCTGCTGAAAGAGACAGAGGAGTTAAAACCATTGCGACGACATGCGTTGCAAGCAGCAAAGCAACTTCGTTTGTTTGGATCCGTGTTTGCAAGCTACCGCGCTGCTCGGCATTGGGCGTTCAACGTCGAGGTGTTCTTTGCCTTTGTCGCAGGAACCATTGCTGGGCTCTTCTTACTGCGCGCCAGCAGTGCCCTGTGCTCAGGGTCGGCATGGGGATGGGCGGTGGTAGCGGTAGGGATCGCGGAAACGACAACTGCGGTGGCATTGCAGGCCTTTTCTCTAAGACTTGAGCTCGTGTGCTTTGTGTTGGTGATGTTATTCACCATTGTGTCAGAAATCGTTGCCCTTGTCTATCCAGATGAGTCGGATGCTGCAAACGCGCTCTCCACTGTTGCTGCGGTCCTGCAAGCGTTCCTTATGATGTATGGGGCATTGGAACACTTTCATTTGCGCCTTCGAGTGCGAATTTCTCTTAGCGGTGCCTTTTTCAGTGCAGGCCGTGGGCACGCACTTGGGGAATTTCATTTGGAAGCTCTGCCGAAATTATCTCCGGCACTCACCATGACGCGACACACTCAGCATCAACCCCTGGCATTCGATGGAAGCGACAAAACCTCACGTTTTAGATCGAGGGAAGAGGCACTTGAGCGACTTTTAAAATTGATTTGCGAGTCGCAGAATGTGCGGCCGCTTACCCACGAATAAAGCAACGTGCACTATTCATTAATTCATTTCCGTAAAAAAACAAAACAAAACGCAAGCCGTTTTGTTATCTTCAATTTGCTCCAATGTTGTTAGAATCGCTTTCGTCCTCCCTCCTGTGGTACCTGCCTTCGCTCACTCCGCCAGAGTCCCAATCATTTTCTTCATACTAACTACACTGCCTCCATTCACATGAGTTTGATTTCCGTTTTATTTTGGTGCGTTGCGTCACTGAGCTTCCGAGGGTAAAATAATTTACAGCACCTGTGTTTGATAACCCCTTCTACTTTGTGGTTGTGGAGCCTTGTTTGTATGAGCCACCTGCGCACGGCCATGAGAGATTTTTGTTTCTGTATTTTTACTTTTTCTCAGTTAGCGCTTTAGAAACTGGTTGAATGCACCAATGTGGCAACCGCTTTGCGTCACGATTGTGTGGGTTGCTATTATCTGGGCCCTTGCGTTGGTCCCAATGTTGTTGTCAGCGACCCTTGTTATCATTCCGTGTGATCCAAACATGACCAATTATACAACGACGCTGATGTCGAACACTGACTACCTCATTCAAGATTGCACGCTGTCTCCAGACAGCAGTAGTAGTGACGGTGGCGGCAATTGGATGCCGCCGATGCATCGGTTTACGGCTCTCCTGTCTGCTCCAGAAAACGCTACGATCTCAAACGTGGATATTGTGGTGCGAGGAGGCAACGTCGTGTTCCACTACTGAAGATCCAACCAAGGGTTATCGATGACACTTCGCAGTCAACCGTGTATTCTGTAAGAAACGTCTCCTTGTTGATTGTTGTGTCAAATGTTGTGTGGCCTGCGTCTATGCAGCCCAACGTTGTGGACAGCATCTTCTCGATGGCCTCCTGCGCAACGTGACACTGACGCTTCAGGAGTGCAGGTGGAATCTGAATTACCCAAATTCACATACAACAGGCAACAACCCCATCTTGCTGTACATACTTGGTCCGCTGCTCTTGAACGACTTTTCCTCAACAGTGGCGGTTCCTCAACAAGGAATGCTGGTGCCCGGTGGCGTGCGTGTGGGGCTTCTTAATTCGAACATTAGTGTATCCTGCTCGTTGCCGAACACGCCTTCAAGCTTTATCGCGTTGGAGATGAGGAATGCTGTTTTCGACGTCATTTCTGTGTCGTGATTCCGTTCATCCTTGGCGGTCGCAGTGCCCATCTGGTTGTCGATTATGTTGTGTGGCCTGCGTCTATGCAGCCCAACGTTGTGGACAGCATCTTCTCGATGGCCTCCTGCGCAACGTGACACTGACGCTTCAGGAGTGCAGGTGGAATCTGAATTACCCAAATTCACATACAACAGGCAACAACCCCATCTTGCTGTACATACTTGGTCCGCTGCTCTTGAACGACTTTTCCTCAACAGTGGCGGTTCCTCAACAAGGAATGCTGGTGCCCGGTGGCGTGCGTGTGGGGCTTCTTAATTCGAACATTAGTGTATCCTGCTCGTTGCCGAACACGCCTTCAAGCTTTATCGCGTTGGAGATGAGGAATGCTGTTTTCGACGTCATTTCTGTGTCGTGATTCCGTTCATCCTTGGCGGTCGCAGTGCCCATCTGGTTGTCGAGTCAATTGGTCAGTCTGGTTGTACTCCGGCTCATTGGTGTTGCACGACTGCAAACAGTACTCTTGTCGAATATTTCCGTGACAATATCTGGTTCTGCCATCGCCCTTGCAGCAACACTGCCCAACGAGGCAGCGACTGATCTCAACGTATCATCTGTAAGGATTATCTCTGTCACGTCAACTAACTGCAGTGATGTGGAAGTCGTGATCAATGACAGTCTCGTGAACTTGAGTTTGACAAGGCCAAACAATGTACCTTCAACCCTTCTCTCTGTTTCGGCGACCCGCAGACTTGAAGTGGGAGTTCTGAGTATCAGTATGCACAAATTCCTTTCTCGAATTGCCTATTGCGCCACCAACTCCATCGTCGTCCTTCAGTCTCTCGCATCCGCATATTGTGTTGCTTTGTCGGCGTCGTTTGTTTCAGCCAACGGCACTTCTTCATTCCTTCGAAATGCAACTGTGACGATGTCGCTAGTTGATATTCGTAGCACAATCGCAGCCGATGGTGCGTCCAATATTGGTGCCACTGCCATCATATTTTCAACTGATAGCGAAATGATGCACGTAAAGATTGAAGTTTCAAGCGTCCAATTTCAAGCGACCGCCATCGGATCTCAGCTTTCGTACGCTTCCTTTTTGCCACTTGTCACGGTTACCATGTTCCTGTCCACAACTTCGTTATTGTCGCTCACAGGCAACACAACATCATCAACTGTCAAGATCAGGTGCTCAACCTTTAACGCTGAGCAGCGCTACACTGTTCCTGCCGGCTTGGCAACTCAGTTTACCGCCACTGTGATGGCGATCATTTACGCACCTGGGGCTGTTTCTTTCACCACAATTGATGTGCTAGATTCGAAAATCACAATTGTAGGTGCGAATGAGGGCATCGGCGCCACACCACTACTTTCGGCGGCGAGCATTGCATCTGGATCCTTCAACGGGAATTCTGTTGCGATACTGACCACCTTCAGCCAAAGCGCCTTTTACACAGTACTACCTCCGCTTGTAGCATCGTATGTTAGCGGTTTCTTTGCATCGGGAAGTGCTCCACTTGACATCAAGTCTATTCTAGATGCGGTCACTATCCATTTCATCAACACAAGCATCGCGACTAGCGATCCTCTTCTTGTAGAGTTATCTGACTCCAACCTTCTCATCGCGGCGTTTGGGTTAACATTGACGTCGATGCGCAACGGAGTTGTGGTTGACATCAGAAACTATTCTCTACGGCTCTCACAACTCGGCACCAATGACGACGGAGTCTCGTTGCGGTCGATGACATGCCAAGCCAACAACATCGTCACTACGGGTAGCGGCTTTGGCCCCGTCGTTGGTGTGTTCGGGAGTTGCGTCCTTGAGGCGAACACTTGGATCGTGGTGAATGGGGCAAGGGGGATCGTAGGGCCGATAATATCGAGCTACTCTCTCGCTCAGACGGCGGCGGTGCTGACGCTTCAGCGGAATTCTAGCATTCAGCTAACTGACGTTGCTGCATCTGGTCTCATCACAGAAGGAAGTATTGTTGGCAAAGGCTCCCCATCCGATGCCGCAGGCACATTTACTGTTAACATTGCCGAAGCTACGATGTTGATGGGTGTGACTGGCATCTTCTTGTCATCGTCCCTACAGTGCATCAGCAAAGCAACCTGCAGTGTCCCTACAGTGCAACTTGTGGTTACCCATCCCACTGCAGCAGCTCCTTGTGGCGAGTAGCGTACGGCTATTTCTTTCAATGGTGAACATGTCGTCCCCCGGAAAGAGTGATTGGAGCCCCAGCTGCCCTTTTGCGTTGGACGCCTCGAACACGGCGACGCCAACACTCGTTGTCGTGCCACACGCTTACCCGATTCTATCCGTGCGCTCTGCCACCTCCGTTGTCGTTGGGTCGTCTGTCGTAGCGGGGTCGCTCCTCGGGGGCAGCTATGGTGCGGTGCACGGCATCCAGGCCGCGATGTTGATACTCCGTGCGCAGGCGCTGTGTGCCGAGGGCTCGTCTGATCCTGCGATGAGCTGTGCTGCGACCTTGGGACGAGCCCCACGCAATGGAGTCTTCCTTGTTACGGTGGTGTGTACTTGGGCGGCGTGGTAGCGAACACACTAGGTATCCTGTGCTCGACGGGAATGCGTTTTGGTACTGGTAGATTGCTGCGACGACTGAAGCTTGACAACAAGTCGTCCACGTTGGTGAATCGCATGCTGCGCCGTCTCCAAGCTCTTACCCCACCATCAGGCCCCGTGACATTGTCGTGGACTGGTTACATGTTTCTCTTGTGCCCGACTGTGTCGCTGTGCGTGGCGCTTGTGTCGGACGAGGCGATGCCTGCGTATGCTCGATTGGTAGGTGGACTTATGCTGCCGCTATGGTTCGTGCCGTGGGCAGGAGCGTTCATTGGCCTGTGCTGGAGGGGTAAGCGTGTTGAGTTTGCCTTCTTCGGAATGGTCGCATCGCGAGTGAATGAGAAGAGAAAAAGAGTTTCGCGCCGTCGCCATGTGTGCTCACTTCCGACGTTCAGAGAGGCGCGTGCATGGCTGTTCGAAGAGACTGAGGAGCTCGCACCTCGCCGTGGTGTGCATAAGGAGCTCAAGGAGCTAGCAACGGAGCAACTACGGAGGTTTGGTTCTGTTTTTGCAGGCTATCGAGCAGCACGCTACTGGTGCTTCAACGTTGAGGTTGGGTTTGCGATCGCCACTGGAGTGGCCACCGGCCTGATGCTGCGACAGATGAGCAGCACGGATCCGTGTGCTGGGTCTGGGTGGGCATGGGCGGTGGTGGGTGTGGGGATCTTGGAAACAACGACTGCACTGATACTGAGATCGTTCGCGCTTCGGTTAGAGCTCGTGGTATTTGTGTCTGTGATGGTATTTACGATCCTTTCGGAGGTCGTTGCGTTGACGAACCCAGCTGCGATGAACTCAAGTAATGCACTGGCTGTCGTCAGTGCGATTTTGCAGTTATGTCTTATTCTGCATGGTGTGCTGGAGCACTTGCTGCTACGGCATAGAATGGCACGCACTCATGCTGTGATGGCGGAAGGGAAAGCGACAGGCGCCAGTGAGGGGTTTCTTGAGCTCAGCGAACCTATTCGGCAAGGTGGGCGGCGCGCTTTGCTCAACTCAACTCAAGAGGCAATTCGAATCGAAAGGTCGCTTGCCGATATCATTGAAATGATATGTGCACAACGAAGTTGCACGTAGATTCGCGGACTTCACGCCTATGATGACACGAGGCTCAACTGCAAATTCGCACTCTAGTTTCGTTCCCTTGTTTTTTTTGCATTCTGACACGTCGGTTTTATTATTTTTTATTTTGATTCCACTGTTATCATTTCACTCGCTCGCTCTTCCTGTTGGACCCTTAACCGTTATTATTATTTTTGTTTTGAGGCACTTCCAGTGTTTCTCCCCTCCTCCTAAAATTGCTCAGAGGTAAATTTACATTATTGTTTGTATTTTACCCTACTCTGGTTCTCATTTTACTCTGACATCAAGTGCCGCTTGTGTGTAACATTCTTGCAAAATGTCGCCTCTGTTTTTTCTTGTTTCTTATATTCTGTTTCCACGAGAAGCTCATATGTGATGGCTTAGAAATTCAGAACGTTGAGACATTGATTGATCACGTCGTTACGCATAGTTTGCGCCCTTGCTCCTTCAATGAGCCCACCATTTACGCCGGCAACATGGGTTGCTATTATCTGGATCTTTCTGTCCATACGCAGCCAACCGACATTATCTGTTGTGACGACGGTAATCACCATTCCGTGTGACCCTAACATGACCAATTGTACAACGACCTGATGTCCAACACTGACTACCTCATCCAAGATTGCACACTCTCAGACATTCCTTCTGATAGCAACGGCGGCAGTAGCTGGTTGCCACACGTACACCGGTTTACGGCTCTCCTGTCTGCTCCAGGAAACGCTACGATCTCAAATGTGGGTATTGTGGTGCGAGGAGGCAACGTCTTTCCACTGGTGAAGATTCAACCAAGGGTTGGCAACAACACTTTGCAGTCAACAGTGTATTCTGTAAGAAACGTCTCTTTGTTGATCGTTGGGTCAAATGTTGTGTGGCCTGCGTCTATGCAGCCCAACGTTGTGGACACCATCTTCTCGATGGCGTATGTGTTTGACGCTGACGCTTCAGGAGTGCATGTGGAACCTGAATTTCCCAATCTCAGACACAACGGCGAACAACCCAATCTTTGCTGTTTGTAAAAGTCCCGCTACTCTTGAATGACTCTTCCTATGTGGCATTGCTTCCTCCCCAAGAATTCATCCACGAATGCTGGTGCCTGGTGGCATGCGTGTGGTGCTAATCGATGCAAACATTACCGTATTATGTTCATCCCCAAACACACCTTCAAGCTTCATCGTCTTCGATCTAGCGAATAACAGCTACACGGACTCAGTCGACGTGAAAGTGTTGCCATCTCATCTTTCAGTTGCGGTGACGATATGGTTGAGCCAGCAAACGGTAAGCTTGTTTGTGATCCGGCTTCGTCTCTTCAGCACCCTCCCTGACCAACTCACATTTGCTTCCAATATTTCGCTCCTTGTTTCTGGCGCCTCAAGCGTCGCATTTGTGGGAGTGTTGCCGCCTCAGGAAACCACTAACGTCAATGACTCGTCTGTTAGAATATTGTCGATCGGCACGTCGACATGCAATGACATTGTGGCAGTGATCAACGAATCTTGCCGACTCAACTTAACCTTGGTAAGGTCTGACATCGCACCGTTCCCTCGATACGTGTCTCTTATTCGGAGATACGAAGTCGAGGTATTTTGGGCTGGACTTTCAATGTCGTTTTCACGAGGTACTTTGGTATTGATGGACACCGCGATCGTGCTACGAGCTACGACCAAAGGCTTTGCTGCTATCACCTAGTCACCACGAATTGTTGACTTGGACGTTTGCATGAGCAACGTAACGATGGTGATTGATGTCACACCTGGGTTCGCTGGGCAGCAAGTAAAGGTAATCTCGTGCGTTTGCCTAAGCGCCACCAGTAACACGGTTGGTGTGACTGCGCTCATGCGCAACATATCTGTGTTGATGGAGCATGTTTCTGTTGACAGTAGACTTGCAGTTGACGGAGTTATCAGCACGACTGTCACGGCACTCATTGTTTCAACGGAAGGCGGCGGATCCACAAACGTCGTGGCGATCCTGTCGCACGTACACCACAGCGTTTCGATCACTGGAGCGACATTGTCGTCTTCAAGCCTCACACCACTACTTAACGTCGTGGCGTTTTTTGCCACCACCACATTGCTGTATCTCAACGGCAACCTCACGGATGTCACGACCCGCATTACGAACTCACATCTTGTGGTAACACAGTGGTACATGGTGCCGACTGGGTTGGCGACTCAATACAGTGCTTCCACGATTGCAATGGTTTACACTCCTGGCGTTGTCATTTCCACCACATTAGAAGTGCAAGATTCGCACATCATACTGCTTGGTCTTGATAAAGGAATCGGCGCCACTCCATCGCTTTCAGCCACGACCATTGCTTCCGGATCCTGGAATGGTAATTCTGTTGCGATCCTGACAACCTTCAGCCAAATTGCAGTGTTTGGATTGCTCCCTCCACTTATGGCGTCCTTTGTTCGTGGCATTTTTGGTACCACTGTGGCTGGGAACAACACAGTTGCAACTGTAGATGCTCCTTCTCTTCTCGACGAAGTCACCATTTATTTTACCAACACCAGCATTTCGTCATCAAACGATGATGTCACGATAGAGTTGTCGGATGCAAACTTGCTCATCTCGGCGTTTGGGCTCACGTCAACGTCGACACGTAACGGAGTCATGGTGGTGATCAACAACTTCTCACTTTTGTTTGTGCAGCGCCAACTTACCGATGAAGCCGCCCTCCAGTCGACGACATGCCAACAAGCCCATGCCATCGTAACTACCGGCAGTGGCTTTGCCCCAATTATTAGTGTGTTCGGGAGTTGCGCCCTTGAGGCAAACACTTGGATCGTGGTGAAAGGCGCAAGGGGAATCGTGGGACCAATTGTGGCAAGCTACTCCCTTGCTCGACGGCGGCAGTGCTGACACTTCAACAGAACTCCAGCATTCAGCT